>JAJMFO010000019.1:0-172827 GCA_030574715.1 Xingzhongia strasburgensis
GATGATGCTGGTGAGGTTCAAGGTGTGCTGGATATCACACGGTGCTTCCACCAGGCGATGGTGCGTTTGGAAAGGATTGCCCAGAATGCTGTCCAGCTCAATGCGGTGTTGAAAGAGGTTGCTCAGGACTACGAGGACCTTGGAACAAGAAGCACTAACACCATCGCGGCGCAGCGTGTTGTTGGGGACATTGGGAACTTGAAAAAGCTCATTGAGGTGCCCACCTTACGTGATGTTATTGATTCGTTTGGATTGGCACCACCAACCTATGTCGACTCTAATGCCAAGGTGGCTGATGCTGCTAGATTTATGGTTGAGCAGAACACTACTGCGCTTCTTGTACGTGACAACACAAGTGCTTCGAGACGCGTGATTGGTATCTTCACTAGCAAGGACATTGCATTCAGAGTGCTCGCAAGAGATCTAGATCCTCAAACTTGTACAGTCGCCCGAGTGCTTACAACAAGTCCTGAATTTGCAAAACCATCGCTCAGTGTCGGTTCTGCACTACGTCTGATGTATCAGGGTCATTTCCTCAATTTGCCGGTGATGGACGAGCGAGGTACTGAGATTATTGCTGTGGTGCATGTGTTACAATTGACTTACACCACTCTATCGCAGTTGGCCAAAAGGGACGAGTTTGATAAGGAGGCATTTGACAGCAGTACTTTGGATGAAGTTACGAGCAGATTGACAGAGGACACAGGCCCTGTTTGGGACAGGTTTTGGGATTCATTGGATAAATCTAGTGATAACATACAAGCTTTATCTTCAAGTGTATTGCGAAACTCTCCCTCCCATTCAAGATCACATACACCTCCTGTTCCTTTAACTTCATCAGCTTCTAGAAGAGCTTCTTTGAACCAAATGATCATATCAAACTCAAGAAGAACATCAATGACAAGTGCTGCTCCTATAACTCCCACTGCTTCCAGAAGATTTTCAGATGACTACAACAACCTTGATGCTAGTGTGCAAAAGTTCAGAAGAGCAGCCTCTACTGAGTCAGTATCTCGTACTAGTTTCTATTTGAAGAGAAGATCCATAGTATTCAAGATTAGACTATCGTCTTCAAATTCTAATAGAACTCATAAAATCAGCATGACCATAAATGAAGGCGTGTCGATGTATGATGACATCCAATTATTAGAACTGCTCAAGGCTGAGATATTTGAAAGATTGGAGCTTCGAGGAGACCTTAGTAAAGATTATGATTTGTTTTATTATAATGAGGAGGACGATTTGATGATGGTGGAAACAGAAACGGATCTAATCGCAGCTATCAATCATTTTGAAAAACAAGATACCGCCAATGCCGTGGAATTATTCGTAAAAGACAAGTCCAACAATGGTGGGATATTCCAATCTATTTCTAATTTTACATCCTCCATATTGAGTTTTATCAAAAATGTTACCACTTCTCCTGCATCTTTGGTAACTTGTGGGACTTTAGCTTTCTTATCGGTGGGCGTTCTTGTTGGGATCACGTTGACTAGGAAAAAGCTTTACATATGAATAATGAAGATACTAAGTTCCTCCTTTCATATGATGCTCTATAAATGCTTTTTAGATATCTACATTTTTTGTAGAAATCTACAGGTTGTTTTGAAAAGATAACCAGCATCTATTTATAGTAAGAAGAAAGAGGACGCATTGTGGTCGGGAACTGAATAGAAATCAATAAAAAAGGCTAAAACAATAACACAGACTGGTTTCAACGAGGAAATGTTTTTTGAGAGAGTTTTCCGAAATGCATAGGTTTTTTTGCAAAATCAGGGGTGATGAGATTTGATCAAGACCATAGCAAAGTCACGATTCTCCAACCTCTAACTGGAGGATCAGCTGGTTCTGGATGATCTTCTGCATCTTTGAAGAGGACTTCCAAATCAACTTCTTCTGGTCTCAAGAGTCTTGTTTTTTTCAAAAATTTCCATAAAAAGTACAAGACAAATCCAGCAGGGATAACGAAGTAATCAGAAAAGAAGGAACTAAACTCGAAATTCCCCTTGACAAAATTTGGGAAACCGGCAGTTAAAAGGAATAAACAAGACATGAACAAAGAGAAATAAGCACCGAATGGGGCGAATTTCAAACTATGTGGCAGTCTTGATCTTGGAATCCCTTGAGCTTTCATTGCTCTTTGCATGGCAACATGATTTGCAGAGATGACAATCCATTGAACCAAGGTCAAAGCAGAAGTCAGGTTCTGGAACCAATTGAAAACATTGGCAGAAGAAGTTGACACATTCATATAAGCCAATGGTAAAAAGGCAAACATTAACAAGTTTGAAACCCATGGAACACCCCATCTATTAGTCTTGGTGAAGATCTTTGGTGCTTGACCTTTCACAGCTAGAGCAAAAATAGATCTTGAACCGTATAGAACAACTTGGTTACCAGCACTGAAAGCTGAAGTTAGCACCGCAGCGTTGACAATACTTGGAAGGACGTTGATGTTTGCATTCTTCATGGCAACAACAAATGGAGAGGAAGATGCATTACCTGTGGAGTTTGCAATTTGTTCATTGTTGGAAGGAACAATTAAAGTTAAACAAAAGGCAGCCAGACACATAAGAACGGCCACTCTGTAAAACACTCTTTTACATGCAGTGAAACAAGTTTTTCTTGGGTTTTCGACTTCAGCAGCTAAAGATGGGACACCTTGAGTACCACCATAAGAGTAAACAACAGCGTTGATGGCCTTCCAGAAACCTGCAAATTTACCCAAGTTACCAGTGGTCAAATATTCCACAAATGGACCTGGATCCCTCCAGTACTGGAACCCAATGGTTTTGTGGTTTGGTGCACCCCCTGAAGTGATAACAATAGAGGTGACAATCAAACCGACCAGAAGAGCAAGCTTGATAAGGGCGAAACCAAATTCAATCTCACCAAAGTATCTGACATTGAAAGAGTTGAAAGTAACAATAAGGACGATTATAATGGAGATCCAGATAGCCTGTGATAAATCACTCCAGTATGAAACAATCACAGCAGCAGCACTAATTTCTCCAGGCATCAAAGCACTCCAAACGTTCATCCAACCGTAAGAAAACCCCATAGCAGGATCGATAAAGTGCTCAGCATGACGTTGGACACAAGATGTGATTGGATATAAAGCAGCCAGTTCGGCCATGGCAGATTGTGAGAATCCAACAACAAATGCCACCAAAAGGTAACATAAGAAAGTCCCGCATGGGCCTGAATCAGCAAGAATACCACCAGATGAAAGAAAGATACCAGTACCGAAAGTGTTAACCAGAGCCATCATCTGCAACTGACGTTGTTTTAAGTTATGGGAAAGCGCCTTACGATCATAACCGAAGGCTTGATAGTTTGAAGTTGTTTCTATATCTCCTTCTTCGATATCTATAACCTCCACATCCTGGTCGAACCCCTTTTCATATTCATGGGTTTCATTTTTCTCTTTGTTTGAGGAGGAAGAGTAATAGCTAAGCTTACCCATCTCCAAGTTTTCTTTAGACATGTTTATTTAGCTTATTGTTTAGAGGCCAAGATGTGTCTCTCGAGAAAGTTTAGATCCGTGCTTGGCTGATCTCGAGACTTTATAGATAATGACCACCGTTATGCAGTATTAATTTGATTATTACAGACGATATACAAAAGCGCTGATTGCACAGAAGACCTCAGACGTGGGGATCGTCCGAGAGCCTTATCAACTGTAGGTAGTACGTGCTACAACTTGTAAGATGTACCTTATCGTAATCAGTTGAAGTCGTAAAAATCAAGTGGACTGTCATTATGATTAGAGATAAGAATCTACGGTGATAAGTCCCAATAAGGAATAATACCATGGTTGTTCTACTTTGTATCAGCCTCGAGAATTCATAGAACAGCAGTTTGACGAGGCAGCTATACTTAGAGCTCTTCAGATGTGTGTATCTATCTTCTCAGACTTCTGACCCCCTCATACCTCCTGACAGCTGTCTCGCGTAGTGTCCCTGCAGTTCCGCCATGGCGAAATCATAAAGTACGACGTAGATGTTTGGAGCCATAGTGGCACTGATAAGCTGACAGTGGCTTATCCAGCTGCCATGCTTGATGCCGCAGTGTTTTGGTCGCCAGCAAACTGTTGATATGGAAGTTGAAGCGAAAAGTAAAGAGCGACAAAGAAAGGTCCGCTTATCGCCTTTGGGGCAAAACATGACAGCTTGTGTGTTTTTTTTCTTTTTTCTTTTTAACTTTTATCGGACAAGTTCGCGTACTGGCGCGAATTCGTTCTATAACTTTATTTTTTATTTAGCTATGGTTTTACTGACACTTTCCCGGATCATTGGTACTATTCATATGTGCGCGTACCGCTGGATTTTCTAGGCTGGCGAAAAAAAAATTCCAAAATTTTTGTCAAAAAAACACGAAAACATGGCAGCAAAATTGGTAGAAATTCTGAAATTTTGAGCCAATTTTCCTTCAGTTAAACGTCAGTTTGAAGGACTTTGCCTTTATCCACCGCTCTAACTTGGAACAATCACTTTTCAACCTGCATCTGTGCTCATACTAGAGCAGTCTTGCCATCTTTGCTGATTCGGTTTCACGGAATTCCCGCTCTCGAAAGAAACAAATCATCTCAACAACGAGACAGCACGAGTGTCTAATCAAATTACGAGAAAAATTGAGAAGCTGAAGAGTGTCTCGCTACTGTTCCCAGTCACACTCTTGTCTCTTCCATAAAGACAACACATTCTACCTTCACAGTTGATCTACAAACAAGACATCAACCAACAACCATCAACATGTCCTCTCTCACTCCAGAAATCAATTCTGCTCTCTCTGAGCTGTTGGCAGGTCTTTCCTCTGCTGATAACTCGGTCCGTTCACAGGCAGAGGCAAACATGTACGAAGTGTGGGTTGTAAAGGACCGTGTCGATGTTTTTCTCGTCTATTTATCACAACAAGCTGTCATTGGTACCTCGGATGCTGAAAAATCATTCTCGGCTGTCTTATTCAGACGTATTGCCATCAAATCACCTCCAAAGATGAAATCCGTTATTGAGAGAACGATTTCCACAGTGAACCCTGAGGCAATTTTTGAAATTCGTAAGAACTTTTTGAAAGGTTTTGTTTCTCAACAATCAAACAACGTTAGACACAAATTGGCTGATGCAATTGCTGAATTGGCTAAAGATGATATTCCAATGCCATGGGATGAACTATTACCAACATTGTTCGAAGCTACAAAGAATCCAGACCCAAGCTTTAGAGAATCTGCTTTTAGAATATTTGCTGCAAACCCTGCTTTGATTGATCAAAAATATCTGGAACAGTTTTTGAACGTTTACCATACAGGGTTCCAAGATGATGAAGATGATGTCAGAATCGCCGCCTGTACAGCTTTTGTTGGGTTCTTCCAAATATTACCAAAAAAAGTCTGGCCTCATGTTCAGTCTTTGTTACCAAGTCTTATGAATTCTTTACCAAGATTTTTGGAAAATGGTAAAGATTTAGCATTGGCTTCCGTTCTAGAGTCCTTGATCGATTTAGTGGACACTGCACCAAAGTTGTTCAAAGATATGTTTCCAACAATTATTGAGTTTTGTTCTGCCGTCTCCAAGAACAAAGATTTAGAGTCGAGTGCTAGATTATCAGCTTTGGAATTATTGACTACGTTTAGTGAATCAAGTCCAAAAATGTGTAAATCAAATCCAAACTACACCCAGGCGATTGTCATAATAACATTAAGCTTGATGACTGAAGTGTGCATTGATGATGATGAAGCTGCCGAGTGGAACAATTCTGATAATAACGATGATGATGAAGAGGAGGTTGAATACGATTCTGCTCGTCAAGCTTTAGATCGTGTTTCCTTGAAGCTAGGCGGTGAAAGTTTAGCATCCCCATTGTTCCACTTGATCCCACCTATGCTCAATGCTCCTGAATGGAGAGAACGTCAAGCTGCATTGATGGCATTATCATCTGCTGCTGAAGGTTGTAGGGATGTTTTGATTGGTGAAATTCCTAAAATATTGGATTTAATCCTACCTGCCTTGAATGATGATCATCCAAGAGTTCAATATGCCACATGTAATGCCTTGGGTCAAATATCTACAGATTTTGCTGACGTTATCCAAAGAACAGCTGGTGATCGCATCGTTCCTGCCTTAGTGTCAGAGTTGACAAACAGATCAGTCCCAAGAGTACAAGCCCATGCTGCTGCTGCACTTGTGAACTTCTCCGAAAATGCTACAAAGGAGACTTTGGAGCCTTATTTGGATGATCTGTTGACTAATTTATTGACATTGTTGCGCAGTCCAAAGCGTTATGTTCAAGAACAAGTTCTAACCACAATTGCCATCGTGGCGGATGCTGCAGAACAGAAATTCATGAAGTATTACGACACTTTGATGCCATTACTGATCAATGTCTTACAAAGTGATGTTGGTGATGAAAACAGATTGTTGAAGGCCAAATGTATTGAATGTTCCACATTGATAGCCCTTGCTGTGGGGAAGGAGAAATTTGTCCCACATTCACAACAAATCATTCAATTGTTTGGTGCAATTCAAGAATCTGGGTTACAAGAAGATGACCCAGTGAAGCCATACTTGGAACAAGGTTGGGGGAGAATTGCTAGAACTATTGGCTCGGATTTCTTACCTTATTTACCTACAGTGTTACCTCCTGTCTTGGAAGCTGCTAGAGCTTCTCAAGATATCAGTTTATTAGAAGAACATGAAGCTGAAGAATTCAATCAAAATGAAGATTGGGATGTTATTCAACTTTCTGGTAAACATATCGCTGTTCATACAGCATTACTAGATGATAAAGCTGCTGCTATTGATTTGATCAGTGGATACGCTGATATTTTGAAAGGTGATTTCCATCAATACACCAGAGAGATTGTCATTGATATTGTTTTACCTGCTCTTGATTTTTACTTGCATGATGATGTCCGTAGAGCTGCTGCTGCTTCATTGTCCCCATTGTTATTGACATCCAAAATTGCCACTGGTGCAAGATCTACACAAACATTAGAACTATGGCAACTGATTGCTGATAAACTAATCAAGGTTATTGGATCAGAACCTGTCACTGATTTGCTGTTTGTTTACTATGGTGCATTTTCTGACTGTGTTCAAATCATTGGTGAAAATTCATTATCTGCTGAACAAATGAAGGCGTTTGCTAAGAACGTTTCTGAAGGTTTGAAAGAGATGTTCGAACGTATCAAAGAACGTGAAGGACAAGATGATGAATATAATGAAGATCTTGATGAGGAAGACGCTGATTATACGGATGAGGAACTGAGTGATGAAATCAACAAGGTTATTTCTACTGTCTTCAAATACAACAAGAGCAACTTTCTAGGGGCTTTTCAAACCATGGTTCCAGTTGTGGCATCTTATATCAATGATAATAATGTCACTTGTAAGTTGTTTGGATTATGTGTGGCATCTGATCTTATTGAATTCACCGGTGAACAATCTGCAGTTTTCCGTGATTTATTTTTGAACCCAGTTGGTGAATCACTTTCGAATCCAGATAGTTCTATTCGTCAAGCTGCAGCTTATGCTGTTGGTGTGGCAGCTCAATACGCACCACAAATTTATGGTGATTTTGCTCTTGCTGCTTTACAGCCACTATTTACCATTTGCGAAGCTAGTGAGTCAAGAAATGAACTGAATTTAGGTGCCACTGAAAATGCATCTGTGGCGATTGCCAAAGTTCTTCGTTCATTAGGTGAAAGCGTTCCAAACTTCAACGTTGTGGTTGATAACTGGATTAAAACATTACCAATAATTAAAGATAATGAAGCTGCACCTTTTGCTTATAGATTTTTATCTGAATTGATTGAATCTGGACATCCTTCTGTCCAAAACCAAGTACCAAAGATTGTGGAGAGTGTGATTCAAGCATTGATTTTCAATTCTATTGCCGGTAAGACTGCTGAAACTGTTGTTTTATCTACAAAGAAACTTTTGAGTCAAATCCCACAAAATGATGCTATGAGTCTGTTACAGAGTTATCCTGTTGACGCACAACAAGTGATTCAAAAATGGTTTGCATGAAGCTAGCGAGTGAAGATATAAATGGAGAGAATGGGATAAAGCATGATGATTCAGAAGATAAAGAGCATAAAATGATATATATATTATTTTTTTCCAGTTTTATTTTTTGACTGTTCTATTGGTTTCTGTCATATACTTTTATTCTTGTGTTTACTTCTCTATATTTAATTTTATACTATATACTTTGATGAGCCTACTAATCAAAGATTTCTAATACTATAAAGTCTACTAGTCTGATCAATTCAAGGTGCCCTGTAACTAGTCTGTTTCCAATTTAATGACAGAATATGCAACTATCAACTAGTCTCGAACAACCTGTATTCAAAAATCAATATCTATCTACTCAATTCACCAATGGAAGCAAATTCATTTGTAGACCAGTCAGTATTACAATCTGGACACTTTTCACCCTTAGCTCTAGCATAATGCTGTTGACAATCTTTATGAAATCTGACATTACAATTTGGACATTTGATACCCTTTGTGACAATCTCTTTACAACCATGACAAGGATATATCGTGTCGTATTCCACAAGAGTTCTCTTCAACTCCGTTAGTGCCCTTGTGGACAGGGAGAACTTCCCTTGCTTGGATTTATTGAACCATCCGTCATTCACCAATTGATTTAGAAAGAATTCAGACTCTGAGGCCGATTTACTAGAATTCCTTTGACAGATCTTGATAGCATCCGTTGCTGATATGATGTAGTCTGTCTCATCTTGAATTAACGTATCAATCAATTTCTTCACTACTTCAATCTCTGGGGCAGAGTACTTTGTGGAAACCTTAGAAGGCCCGTCATTGGATGTGTTGATGTAGACATAAGCCAAATCGTTTGAAGACTGAAAACGTGTTCTCTTGATCTCATAGCTGAGGTTATGGAGCTTGGCATTAATCAAATCGATGGAATCATCCAAAGTTCTTTCCTCTATGTCTTCTGGCGATATGGCTTCGGTCTTTGTGAGTTTCTGATGCACAATTTGAAGCTCTTCCTTCGAGGACACGGATTGTGCCATCAGGAACTGCAGCAGGGCACGTTCAATGTCTGTGTATATCATTTTGGTTCGAGCTTTCTAGTGTTTGCTGGAGATGTCGTTCGTTTGTAGAAATAAATATTGAAGCGCGTGTTTACGCGTTTCGGAGTAAAAATATTTGTAGATCTGTTTCGCGGCTTACATCAGCAAAATAAATTTAATATTTTTTTGTCCTCATCGCAAAATTTTAGGACAATTTTTTTTTTTTTTTTTTTTAATCATCTTCACAAGCTATATAACAAGAGACATAAAAGTTTTCATTGTTGCAAAGAGTTGAGAGTTCGTTGTTGAGAGCTAACTATTGGATTCTTCTTGATATTAATTGCGCTCATCATCCACACAGAACCATCTTGAAATTTACTTAAAATGGGATTAGCTGGGACAAAAGAGAAACAGAGGTTCAGCTATGACCCTAGAAATACAAAATGGGCTAAAGATACGAACAGGTTTGGCCACCAGTACTTGGAAAAGCAGGGCTGGAAACCTGGAGCAGGTCTTGGTCTTGTCTCACATGCTATGACAACCCACGTGAAGGTGCAAATCAAGGAAGACACTGTCGGGCTTGGTGCAAAGTTGTCCAAGAAGCAGAAGAAGGATGAGTTTGATAGTGGAGAATGTGCCGGTCTTGATGTATTCCAAAGAATCTTGGGGAGACTCAATGGGAAAGAGGAAGAGATTAGCAAGGAGCTTGACATTCAAAAGCGAGAAAACATCATCAACGGGAAGTGGGGGATGCAATTTGTCAAAGGTGATACTTTGAGAAGTACGTGGGACACTGATTCCAAGACCCTGATATCGAAAAAGGGTCAAGTAGTGGCTTCCAAAGAAAATAAGAAGAAGAGATCAAGAG
Source organism: Xingzhongia strasburgensis (assembly GCA_030574715.1). Lineage (NCBI taxonomy): Eukaryota > Fungi > Ascomycota > Saccharomycetes > Phaffomycetales > Wickerhamomycetaceae > Xingzhongia > Xingzhongia strasburgensis. The sequence continues at coordinate 9,912 of JAJMFO010000019.1, forward strand.
ATGTGGAGCATGACGTTGAAGTGGGATCTGACTCTGATACGGGAAAGAAGAAATCAAAGAAGGACAAGAAAGATAAAAAGGAAAAGAAAGTAAAGAAGGACAAGAAAGACAAGAAGAAGGATAAGAAAGAAACCAAAGAGAAGGAGAAGAAAGAAAAACAGGACAAGAAAGAGAAAAAAGAGAAGAAAGAGAAGAGGGCCAAGGGGGAAGTGACTCGTGAGAGTATGCTAACTCCAAACGAATCAAGAGAGGACTCTCCAGCTATAAATACAAGACTGAGCGTGAGGTCCAAATGGATCAAACAGAAAAGAGCAGCCACGATGGATGCAAAGGCATTAAACGAAATCTTTATGATCAGTAACTAGATTAGAGTCTCAATGAGCTATATTTATCAACTAATTGCATACTTTACAACCTTGTAGTACGTACTACTGAAATTCTGAAGAAAGGCAAAAAAGTTCAATTGTATTCTTTTATAAACACTGAATAGTAATCAACTTGAGAGAGTCTATTCATCCCTTCAGATCAGGGCAAGGACACCCATACCACCAACAACAAAAGTACCAACGCTGACAAGCATCATCATCTTGGAACCATCAATTGGAGGTCTGACATAAGACCCAGAAGATGAAGAAGAAGATGTGCTTGAACCTGAAGCAGTGGCACCTGAAGAAGAACCTGAGCCTGAGCCTGAACCGGAACCGGAACCTGAACCAGAGGCAGTTTCAGAGGCAGAGGCAGAAGACAAGACAGCAGAACATGATGAGGCAGCAGAGGCACTGGATTGTAAAGAGGCAGATCCATCAAAGGAACAGTCACTTGATTTGCTTCCATTGTCTTCGTAGTACTTGTTCAACAAGTAGGATAATTTGGTTTCATCATCACAGTAAGAGTAAGCACCGTATTCACCACTTGTACCGTTGGTGCTGATGTCTGAACAATCAATCAATCCACAAATGGTGGAGTACAAATCACCATAGTCCTCGTCATCGACATCACTAGAGACAACACAGGACAAAGAGTCAGAAATACAGTCACAGACATCTTCATTAGGAGTTGGAGGCAAAGCCGTGTTAGCCATCCAAGTTTCACCAGTAGCAGGACAAGACAAAGAAGTGGTGGTAACATCTCCAGAGGTAGCAATACTTGGAGAAATAGCAGCAAGTTCAGATTTCAAGTAGGTGAAATCTTCCAAAGTGGAGACATCATCACCATCAACAGACACAAGACCATAGTCATTCTCTTCTTGGTAATACATGTAAACAATACCACCAGACCAGACGTCAGTCATGTCATCACTGTACAAGGTAGCAACTTCAGTAAACTCTCTTGGTTGAACAGCATTACAACCATATTCAGAAAAGAAGATTGGAATACTCAAGTTTGAGAATTCTTCAGTTCTAGCCTGGTAACCAGATTCTTCAAAAGTAGAGTTACCACACCATTCATACATGTTAATACCGTAGAAATCAGCTTTAACATCAGAATCACCACAGGCAAAGTAATCACCAGATGCAACACGAGTATCAGAATCATCATTGGCAGAGTAACCGACTGGGATGTCTCTGTAACCTTGGTCGCTGATGTAGGCCTTCATATCTCTGATGGCAGCTTTGACGAAAGCAGCAGCATCGGAATTGGTAGAGTTGGAAACGACTTCGTTACCGGCGAAGAAACCAAGAACATTGGTGTAATTGGACATAGCATCAACAACATCAGTGTAACGTTGGTATAGCTCCAAGTTCCATTCAGGGTCATCTTGTTGAATAGATTCAGAAGGTTCAGACAAATCAGCAATAACATAAATACCATTTTCAGCAAACAAATCCATACATTCTTTATGAGAGACAGTAGTGTTTAAAGCGTAAACTCTTAAGGTATTGGTACCCAATTCCAATAAATATGGTAAATCTCTCTCACAAGTATCATAATCGGACAATGGATCCACAAAAGTGGTGGATGTACTGTTAGCGGTATCTTGTTGATAAGCAACACCCTTGATATAGAACTGGGAACCGTTATTGGAGTAGAAAAACTTGTTACCAACAACTTCAATGGAGGCAATATCAGCATCAGTACCATCTGTATCTTCATTGGCGAAAACTTTGTTACTGAACAAGGCAGCACCTGCTAGCAAAATATTGGAGAACTTCATCTTTTGATTGGGGGATAGTTGAGGAAAGAACGACTAATCAAAAGGATATTATTATAAGCGAAGAGAAGTGAAAGATATATTCAAATGAGTGAGCGACAGTGGGGGTATGTTGATCAGGTGTCTAGTTTAATATCTAACGATTCTTGAAGTCCTTGTTTTTTGTTCAACGGTGAAGAGAAAGAAAAGTCGGTGCGGAGAGTGTAAAAGAGAAAGAGAGAAATTAAATTATCGGCGAGAGAGGATATTTTAAATGAGCACCTTGTTCAACGCGGGACTTTCTCCTTCCCACAGCCAAGTTTCAGAAACGTAAACAGACACGGTCAACGTTTGTGGTAAAAAGAAAAGAATAACCCATAGCGTCCATGCATGAATCTGTATGTTGCATTGATGATTATCAGGAATTCCAAGCGTGTTGTTTTTGTTGTTGATGTTTGTGTATGTTGTTGATCTGTGACCATAGTGTGGACTTATCCATTACAGGGCGCGTGCTACGCAGATTTCAGAATCAGTTATAAGGGGGAGATGCCATACACGGTTGGTGCTTTCGAAGGCCTCCCGCTTCTGTTTTAACCAGTTCAAAGAGAGTCTTGGTGTTAAAGATAGCCCTCGAATCCAGAAGCGAAAGCAAGTCCTCGATGCAGGGTTCGGAGATTTTTAGAGGGTCTTTTGCAAGCATGAACAACAACAATTCTCCCGCTTTTGAGGACTAGATACAAGGCTTTGCAACATACCACAGAGCATTACATGTGCTATAGACTCTAGAAGCTCCACTGCTTAAAGCTACGACTACAAGCCACTTTGCTCCAGTCCTCAGCTGTATTCTCACCAAGATCCCCGTGTTTCTATTTATAAACAAACCGTTCCCTGCACGTCTCGGAGTTCTGCAGGGGTTCAAAAAAAAAAGCCCGTCAACTCAAACAAAGCCCTATTAACCCACAAGACCCTTTGCTCAGGGCTTTTAGCCTCCCACCAGGGTCCAATTGTAGCCCCAGTAGCAAAAGACCCTTTTCTTGACCAACGCTCTCACTACAATTCATACAAGAGCACAATCACAAAGAGGCTATACAGCTGTCCTCAAATAATAAAGGCCCCTCCCCAAAATTTTCCAACGTTTCATTTGTATGAGAGAAATCGCTTGGTTACATCATAACTCTCAACGACATACCCAAGAACTGTTCGACAAAGTGAACGATTTACTATTGATCGCGCATCTAGATTTGATTCCCACCACAGTGAACAAACAATCACAACTGGAATTTGTCACTTCCAATGCGGTAAATAGCCAAGAACTTGAATTAACACAACACACGCGTCGTCCACCAACTGTTTGCAGATCAGGAGTGAGGGCCCTTTCCGAATCGTCATAGATAATAAAAAGTCAACGGGTCCCACCTACACAACACACTGACTACTAGTTTCACTACAACAAAAAAGTGTTCAAAATGAACTGTTCATTGGTCCTCAAGGCTTTATAAACAAGGAAACAAACGTCCATCTTTTAAATCAAAAACTCACTAGTAATAAAAATAAAGACAAAAATAATATAATAAAAAGAAGGGGGTAATAATTGCTTGGAATCATGATGCACATATAAATAACAAACAAAGGTTATTAGTACCACTTTTGGCGAGGTACCAAGGGATTTTTGATCAAAAAAAAAAACATCATATATGATACAAAAACTTTCTTCTTTGGTTTTTTTCGCTTTCATTGTTCTTTATCTTATGGCATGGCATTAGAAAAAAGACATTCAACTTTCAATGCATAGCTTAGATCAAAGCAATGGAGAAACCACCAATGGCAACCAAAGCCAAGATGGAACCAACCAAGTTGTCACCACCTGGGATTCTGATGGATGCTGCACTACCAGAAGAAGAGGAGGTGGAAGTACTGGAAGAAGATGCAGTACCAGCTGAAGCTGAAGCACTGGTGTCATCTGTGGCAGTACCGGTATCACCACTAGCAGTACCAGCAACAGAAACAGCACCACTGACACTACCAGTACCATCGGTACCAGCAGCTGAGATAGCAGATGAACATGTTGAGTAAGTGGTTGCATCAGAATTGATAGTTGCTGAACCATCAAAACTACATGCAGAATCATCACCTTGTTCAGAATAGTACAAACTCAACAAGAAGTCTAACTGTTGTTTGGAAGAACAGAAGGAATAAGCACCATATTCACCGGTGGTACCATTTGCACTGATACCAGAACAATCAACATAACCACACACAATAGAGAATAAGTCGGCATAATCATCAGAGTCAACGTCATCGGAAACGACACAAGAAGATGCAGCTTCAATACATTCACATAATCCAGAATCTGGAGTTGGTGGTAAATCAGTGGAAGCCTTCCAGTAAGCGTTTTGAGATGGACAAGACAATTCAGAAGTTGAAGAACTTTGATCGGATGATTGAGCAGAAGATGGAGAGATGTTGTTGATTTCAGAAGAGTAATATTCGAAATCGGTCAAAGTGGAAACTTCATCATTATCAATCGTGACTAAACCATAGTCATTTGTTTCTTCAAAGTACATGTAAACAATACCACCAGACCAAACATCAGTCATGTTATCACCATACAAAGTGGCAACTTCGGTGAATTCTCTTGGTTGAACTGCATTACAACCATATTCAGAGAAAAAGATTGGAATACTCAAATTTTGGAAATTTTCAGTGGCTGTTTCATAACCAGATTCACTATAAGAAGAGTCACCACACCATTCATACATGTTGATACCGAAGAAATCTGCTCTGTCATCAGTGTCACCACAAGCAAAGTAATCAGCCAAGTAAACACGAATGGAGGAGGCATCATTGGAAGAGTAACCAACTGGAATATCTCTATAACCTTGGGCACTGATGTAAGCCTTTGTGTCTCTAACGGCGGCTTTAACGAAAGCTGAAGCATCTGTGTTGGTATCATCGTTGGTAACTTCGTTACCGGCAAAGAAACCCAAGACGTTGGTGTAATTTTGGAAGGCATCAACAACGGACATGTAACGTTCGTATAATTCCACAGTCCAGGTTGGGTCGTCTCTGTCAATGGAGGTATCTGGTTCAGACAAATCAGCAATGACATAGATCCCGGCATCAGCCAACATGTTCATACAGTCAGTGTGGTCTTCTGAGATGTTCAAGGCATAGACACGGATGGTGTTTGTAGCCAATTCTTGCAAATATGGAATATCTCTTTCACAGGCATCAGCATCGGCCAATGGATCAGAGAAAGTACCGGTGGAGTTGGCAGTATCTTGTTGGTACGCAACACCCTTGATATAGAACTGGGAACCGTTGTTTGAGTAGAAGAACTTGTTACCAACAATTTCAATAGCTGGTAAATCGTCAGCAGCGACCGATTTCAAAAGGGATGCAGAAGCAGCTAGGGAAAGAAGACTTTTGAACAACATCTTTGTAGATACAATCAAGCGAATGTGTGGGAAAGTCTAGCAAAGATGGTACGCGGTACTGTGGTACTAGAATTTCTTTCTTTTCCGTGAGTTGAAAGAGAGCGAGGAGGTGGAAGAAGATATAAATACCAAAGCCTGAGAAATGTTTTGATTCCGAATCGAAAACAAAACACGATCCCACCACGTCTGGAAAAAAAAAAAAAAAACTGCGAAAAAAAAAATCGAACTCGAAATCTGCAAGAATGCCCGAAAACAAGGCGCAAGTTGCGCAAAAGTAAACAAACATGTTCCCGGAAGCGGAAATCTGGCGTAAAGCTCTTCCGCGCCAGACGGAATGCCTTTGCAAATTTTTAGTGCGCGTTCTGTGTTTTTATTATGGCACAACCACAACACAACACCACGTAGGCACCGCTCGTATACAGAACTCATCAGTCTACCTATCTTTCACTGACTTTATCAACGTGGTTGGTACTTTGACTCGATCGCTAAGAGACCCAGCGCTTACCCCGTGTCCAGCGGTCACCACTACTAGTACGTGATACAGCCATTTCCAAATATAAACAGCTGAAGGAATGTCATCTCTGTAGTCTGAAGCCTGGCTCTACATGTTTTGGCGCAATCCCTTTGACGCGCTTTCCCAATCCAGCAACTAATATAACTTCTCTCATAAGCATGTGCAGCATTATGTCTCATGATGAGATAAATTCATCAGACTTTAACTACTTGCAGTGAAAACCGAGGCATTGGGACCATTTGTCGAACAAAAGCCCATAACACGCTCCATTCTTCCTTTCAAAGCCTTGAACCGCGTATTTATCTCCGAAATATTCCCCAATTTCCTTCCCCATACAAGTAGGGCTACAATCTTCCTAGTTATATAACCACCACGTATTATCACCAATAAAATATAAGCCTGTTCCTTCCTATGTCTAGCATACACGCTACGCACTAGCAGCACGCTCAAAGTTTTTACCAATTCTCACATTCGAGAGCCCCTTTAAATTATAGGAACAACGCCTTTCGTAACCTCTATACTCCATAAACCTACGCATACATTTCTAGGCAAACTCATGGATTTAGCTCAACTAAGTAGTACATAGTCACCATGGCGAAGTCTTGATTTCTGGCGGTTGCCCCGTAGTTGTTACGATATAGGATGGTGCATTTATTGGTCCAGTATCGTCATTATCTTGGTTATTTGGCTGGATCAATCCTTCGACAAGCGTTCCCACCATTCTATCGCTTGGATCAGGTATGTGTTTGGATATGACAAAAGGTAGAATCAAGACACTCAAGAATAACCCCATAGTCAGAAAATAGAGAATAAAGTACTTGAAAACCGCCATATTCCGCCTTCTCTTTTGTGCTTTGGTGAGTACTTTGGTTTTGAACTGACGACTAGGTTTAGACCAAAACAAAACCATTGAATGCCACCTATCGATGAAAGGGATGAACACAAGCGGTGTCTGCAAAAACAAAAGCCAATGTCCCAAGACAAAATCACTTGAAAACCAACTCATCTCCATAATCTTGATGAAAAACTCTCTTAATGGTTGCAACATAAATCTCCATCCCCCTTTTTTCGATATCCAAGTCCCTGACCACCATGATCTATTACTTTTATCATGCTTATATTCCCTTGGCAAAATAATCACAATAAAAAACGTGAAGAGGAACTCTTGAATACTAATGACAGAGAGTAAACATAAAATAGTTCTAGTGAAGTTCCATCCTTCCAAAAACCAAATCACCTCAAATAAAAATAGATGAAGAAGAACAGAACAACAATGAGCAAGCGCAGCTAGATAGTTTGCATGTGCTTTCGCGTTGACCAGGTACGAAACCATAGGCGAGACCATAATTGCAATCAAGAAGAAAAGAACAACAATAACAGCATTGACAGCCATAGGACCAACAACAAGTATACACAACCTCAAAAATGAGTTTGTAGGATGTACATCTCTAACTCCATTTCGGGCGTTACAAAAGAAGTACCCACATAATAGAAATCCTGTGTAGATCGCTGGAAGAACCAATTCGGTGAAAATAGTGTCCCTCATATAACTTTTCCTAGATTCACCTGGGATCTTCTCAGAGTCATGGCCAATGGAGATTCCCTTAAAACCAGTATACCTTGCTCTGGTTTGCTTTGCATAGTTTGCCCAAGAATGTGTATGAGGTCTCTCATTTCCCCTTGATAGCCATTCAATAAATGACTTGTAGTCCAAAAAGAAGTCAACAAAAGAAAATTGGTGTGGGTTGAAAATAAATGGAGCAAAGCACATAGAGACCAAAGTAATCCAAAACCATAATAATGCGGGTTGCCACATTGAGCATGTTGCAAATATTAACATCAAGAATAATTTTGCCCCTGAGTATATGGAAGAAGTTGAAAATTTCGAGTATAGGTAAAAAAATTGCACTCTAGTTATTGCAAAACCTCTCCCTGTGCTTATATATTTAGCACCGCCAAAAGTCACATCGCTGATTAACGAATTTGCATAGATTTGACAAACAAAAACCTCGAAGAACGGCGATAAGGAAAGAATATGATGGAAGAATCTGGCAAAAGCCCTCCATAATCCCCTCTCAGTCAACTCTTGTACAATAAGCGGAACAAAAGAAATGAAAAACACAATGAAAACAGAGAAAACAAAAATCGTGACCCAGTTCAAGACCGGCTGAATCATGTAACACCCAATTGGCTCTTGTAAATCTGTGTAAGGAATGTCTTTATTGTATTTACAAATGATAGATTCATGTTTCAATGCTCCAAGATTGACCAAAAGCATGAAAAACATCTGCACAGATAAAACAATGAAAAGGTTATTGATGTGAAATCCTGGATGAGCATAATAAAATGAAAGGAAACGATCCAAAGGCAATTGAGTTCCTAAATAATAATATTCTCTGGACAATATCTGTTCTCCCATACCAGCGCCAATTTTTGTAGTAAAATTCAAGATTGAACCAAATCCCAAATCTCTTCCTTTACCGCATTGATAATAATCACAATGCTTTATTCTTCCTCCTCTTAGCATGGCATTCATTCCTGCATAAATATCCTCATTCAAATGGAGACCTTTTTGTGCTTTGGATATCCCACCTCTCGTCGTCATGAAAATAGCATTCAAGAAATCGGGATGACCATAATGCAATTTTCCACCAATTTCAGCCAAAGTACGCGCAAATAATGTACCAAAAGTTTGCTCCTTACCTGCTGCAACATCTCCCAAAACTCCAACGTTTTCAGAGAATATGTATTCCCTAGCGCCAACAATAGCCACTGGTGCTGGCTGATGACGATAGATAATCCCGGGGACGTAAGGAGGAGTGGAATCAATGTCAAACTCTTCAAACTCAGCCAACACAGATCTAACTTTAATGCACTCTTCTAAATAATTATCTTGATTGGCATCAACAACCTGGATGTATTCACCACGATAAAATATCAAGGAGTGATTTTGATTGTCAGATTTACCATCACCCAAAATTGGATTCCCAGAGAGCTTGATACGATATTTCGGAATCCTTCTACCATCTATATCCTTTTCACAATACCCATCAACTAAGCAAGAGTAATAGATTTTCATTTCCTCGTTATCGGGGTCATTCATTTCATCAAGATATGATATTTTAGTGTCTGGATAAACATTCAATAGGTATTCAGCATCATTCATCTCATCGGAGTTAAATTTGGAGTACCTCTGCATTGCAACAACTAGTTTGAACTTTCTATGCGCCATTGCAAGAAGATCAGCCTCAAGTCCATCAGGGTCTGAGATATAGTATTGAACAGTCTCAGGATTTTCAATTCTATAAAGTAATTTCAAAGCCTTCACATAGTTCATAAACCCCGACACTGTACGATAAAGAGTTTGGGTTCTCAATGAGGCCCATATTCTTGTTCTGAGTATGAACTCTGGTGAAGATGACTTGAAACCAAGATAATAAAAGGGCAAGTCATCGATCAACCCTTGTTTGATATTATCCTCAGGTGAGTTGAGAATTGTCTCATTTTCTATCAAAGGAGTCATGGGAATAGTGGAGGGAGCTTCATGAGCTTGCAACTGCTTATTTTCGGTTTCTTTCCAGGCATGATTTGTGGCATCTTCTTCAGAAATCGAGAAGCCGTCAGATGGGTTTTCACCATCACCACCAGCCATTCCTTCGATCGATCTCAGTCCCTCCGTATTGTCCTCCTGAGAATGGACACTTAATATTTCGTCAACGTTCAGGGCAGAGCTCTCTGGTTGAAGCTTCTTTCGCGTGGTGTCATATTTAGCACTAGTTTCTGATAAATATCCGTTCATCACAGCCAAAAGTTTAGTATCTTTGACGAAACATTCCCACTCTGTAGGATATAGTTTTTTCAAATACTCTAATAAAGTTGTTCGGTTTCTGGGATTGTCTTCAGTGATGATTTCTTTCAAAGAAAGTATTATCTTTTCTCCATAATGAGGAATCAAAACAGTGAAAACAGGCATGCATTCCACAGCAATCGGTTCAGGAATAGGAGTGGATAAGGATTGAGCAAAAAACGATATACGCCTTTGAGCTTCAGATTTGGGAGGAAAAAACTCACTGCTTTTGTATGTGGAGTCATCATGTGCAATAAAGAAACTCGGAGGTCTCAATGTGTTTTTGTTTTCAACTTCGGATGGAACTTGCTGATATAACAACTTTTGTACCATATCAATAGGTAGCAAATGTTCCCTGTACATTGATATAATGACAGCATTCCAGACCTGAGAGATCAATATTTTTGGCTTATATTTGACTTCCATTTCACTTGTTGCTAGAATCTTGGAATATATTCTCTTTGGAAGTCTAGAAAACACATTTCTCCAAGGAGATAGTATAGATATACCCAATGCAAATGATAGCCCAACAGAAAATATACAGTTGCAAATAATATACCAAAGATATGTATCAAGGAAAAATAAAATCAAATCGGTGATGTAGATCAATCCAAGCACTATTCGAGCCTGCTGGTAGCAGAGAGAAATCCCCAAGACTTTATCACCCACACATCTATCCATATCAATGATAGAGAGAACCCTAATAGGATCCCTTATAGAAAGTGTCAAAAAGAAATATGACTCTGTGTATTTTGCAACAAAGATGGAGCACCAAAGAAAGATTGAAAACCAATAACTTCTACCAGTAAGCTTGGGAACAGCTGCTGTGAACGTTTTCGATGAGATGCTTCTCCTTTTTTTCCTCCCTCTTTGCCAAAAAGGTATAATGAACAAAGATGCCAAGGGACAATAGGCAAAATATAACACAGTGATAAGGGATATAACAAACTGGATGATGGAAAGTGTGTAGGCAGTACCTGAGTATGTGTCAAGGCCAAATGTCACTAGAATAAATATTGTTGGAGAAACATTGATGGCAGTTATGATCATTAGTACAACCATTCTTTTGAATAATCCAGGAGCACCGGGCCATTGTCTCGGTACAAATATGAACTCGGAAAGCGTAGCCACAAGTTGAATCACGCAACTCAAGAATCCGGCTAATGACATGATGGTTAATCGCACTTGGGTTAATGGGCCATTGTCCAATAACTGTTGATAATCTTTCGTATAAAGAGTTGGAGAATTAAAGGTTGTAAAATACCAAAATGCAGCAAGATGAATGATCCAAACTCTGCTGAAATTAGTGGAAACATGGAGCCATGTTCGTGTTTCCCTATAGGTTTTATAGAAAGCCTTGTTCCAGTTAACCTTTGAAAGCTTAGAAAATCTTTTCTCAAGTGGCACGTCCACCAATCTCCGCCCATCTAGCAATTTCAACCTCTCTATACCTTCGGGATACCAAAATAATTGATTCACATCATCATACCCAATAACATCTTTATGGTCTCTGTTTCTTCTCCTTAGTTTTCCTTCAGAATCAGTCTTGTACATCTGATCTCTCAAACATGTGTAGAGAGGCGTAATTATATTATTCAAAAACTTGAATTCTCGTACCTTAGTAGTCTTATTTTGACAATTCTCAGAGATCCAATAATCATATGCACATTTGTAAACAAAACAAATGCACTCGGGTAAATACCTGACTTGATTAGCTTCACCCCAGATCAACAAATACAATGCGATCTGCTCAATCCTTTCTCTAGGTGTAAGTGCATACATCTTGAGCTTCCATTTATAGTCAGCAACATCAAGATCGAAATTTCTCTCCAATTCTTCAGGAGTGAATTGAACCTTCATATGATTTTCAGCAAATTCCCTTTCCAGCTCCAAAGCTCTCTTTCTTTGTTCTTTGATATTGATATTATTTTTCTTTGCAACTCTTTTATTTCTTCGGTACGCCTTACCATGTAATTTCATATTGGCAAAACCAACATCTTCATCAAGATCCAACTGAGCTGCGAAAAACCATTTTTTATAGTTGGCATCATCACCACCTATATATGAAGAGTGTAGAGTGCTCAATGCAATGGTGGGAGTTAAACGACTAGCTCTTGAGTCTAACTGAATCATCAAATGATCGAACATATTCTCCAGAGATGACTTTTGAAACCCAAATCTGTATCTTAGGTCCTTAAAAACCTGCTTAATTTCGTTCTGTGTGATGGGAACATGTGAGTTCCAAGATGGATAAAGATCTAAGGAATCGAGTTCATCATCGTCGTCATCGGAAAAATCAGAGAACTCTTCCTCTTCTTCTTCATCACTGGCACCCTGGTTCTCTTCAGGAGCATGGCCATCTCCTCCTGGGTTTGAATCCTGCTCTTCCCCTTGTGGTTCACTGGGAGTATCTGGAGCATCAGTGGAATTATCCGGTAGTTGTAAAGGGGCATCAGACTGTTCAACTTCATTTCTCATTGTTCTGTGGCGGTAACGTCTGACCTAGGGGAATGTTACGTGCAAAAGGCACAGCTCAACTTCAAGCATCAAAATGTACTCCTCGTCATTTTCACCTCCCTTCTGCGTTTTTGCGATCCACAAAGATACATTTGGGTTACAACTATGGAAACAGTTTTGTGGTTCTTTGGATATGCAAACACTCTCAGATGAGGTGTTGGGATGTATTTGGTGGTGTTCGGATGGATGTCTGGGTGTAAATGTGCATACCACTATACAGGCGTATGCAGTTTTGGTCAACCAAGGTTATGTATCTTGAAGGCATAGATTGACTTGAAACCATGGAAGGTCAAGATATTCACAGTATCAGAAAGAGAGCTTAGTGTCAGCAACGTTTCCTTGGTTGATCTATATACGTATCTATAACTTTAAACCTTTTTTATTTTATTGATTTTTCTTAAATTAATATGCTTTCAACTATCACTACATAATTCTGTAGCAAAAAAGAGAAATAATTGAATATAGAAATGGCACAGACTCGTAAGTTTTCATTAAGTAGCTAAGGAGCTGTATGACGCTTGACATGTCGTTAACCCTCACAATAGGCTACATTGATTAACTTTGCAATTGACTCAATATACAGCAATACGAGTAGTTGCTTGTTAAATTGTTACTGGAAATTTCTGGAGCTATATATACGAACGCAGTTCAGCTTCTCTGTGATCATTCTTACAGCTTCACTCTTCAGTGTCTAGTAGTCAAAATATCGATGCTTTGGAAATTAAGGGGTCCGGTTGGGGGCGCACTATTGTAAAGAATCTAGAAAATCGAGGGCACTAGTATGCGCATAAAGTACAAAAGACAGAAAGAACTACTTGAAATACAGTACTGCGCGTTTTGAGATTAAAATGAGTGGGGCCATTAGCTTTACAAATCAGCCAAATATCTCAATGGTGTCTACAATGTAGTTTGGTAGTTGTCTGTATCTTGCGAGCTTCAGTATCTCTCACATAGTTTGCCCCACATTTTTTGTTGAACATAGCGAAAAAAACGATGCACACAACGAACCTTAATGGAAAACTGCCAATGTTGAAGTTTTTGGTGCATACAGAGCGTTAATAGCATGATGATATGACCCGCTGAAATACTGCCTCACATTAGCGGGTGAGATATAGCGCGTTATTATTGTGGATTAATGTGAGCTCGTTGCTCATAGCTAGTACGTACTCTAAGCTTATCAGTGGAAAATGAGATCTGGAAATCTGAATATCGATTTCTCGGGAAATGTAAATTCGAATTGAAATTTATCTCTCTTATCAGACACAATTGCTTTCATTTTACACAGTATAGTGGTGACATGCTGATATGCTGATAGACCACCTGTGGTGAGCGATGAGCAAATATTGGCAAAAATAATTCGATTATGCCTACAAAGAGATCATGGAAAATAAAACCGACTTTCCATCACCTTCGATGGCCAATGGCCTCAGAATCCAGATCTGGAAGCCAATGATAGGGACCCCCCTCACTAAAAAAAAAGTGCTCGCTTGGTCCCTACCTAAAATAAATTTTCTTTTTTGTCCTTTCGCCAAAAGTCACACCCCGGTACACCCAAATAAACCTTGGATGACGAGTCATTCGTGGTATGGAGTTGAGTGTTAGTAGTAGTAGTAGTTGTTGGTGATGATGAGAAATGACTGTGTAGCGGGTTTCAGACAAATGTCATAATCGCAAACCAGCACTGGGCTTTCCAGTGAAGGCGATGACGATGACACCATTCTAATTTGATTTTTGACTCAGTACTCTTATCAATTTACTTACGTATGTATAGAAGGGAAAAAAAAAACAGAGAAAATTCAATGCAAATGACGCGATTTGCGCGAAATGAGCTGAAACGGGCAAGACCTGTCAAGTGAGATTCGCGATTGTGTGGTTTTGGCGCAAATGTGTGATAGTGGAGTAAACAGAGGTTATTGTGGTTATGATGGTTAATTGGTTATTGTGGTTATGGTGGTTATGAGCTGCTGTTGTGAAGTCTTTGTTAGCAGCTGGATGTGATGAGCTAATTGTGGTTATCCAGCCAAGCCATAGTCAGCAGTGCTAGTTATAGAGACTGGAAATTGGTGGTGGTGGTTTCAGATTGCGCGATTCGTTGATAATGGCTCAGAGTTTTTGCGCAATCGGTGAATCATTTTTGGCGTGAATGACACATGGTAAAGTTTTTGCAGGAAAAAATGACAGATTTAGATGACTAACCTCAACAGTGGATTGATAAAGCGGGTGTGGATGATAAACATATAAAACAGTTGACTTTTCCCGTCTTCATCTATCAGTTCTTTCTCTCAATTCCATCAACAAACACATAAACAAACACACAACAGCAGTTGTAACAACGGCATACACATACACACACACACTATACAATGGATTTATTCAACTTTGAGTTTGAACAACCTCAACACGATGACATTTATGCCACTTCTCTAGATTCCACAACAGAATCTCTACCCGACTTGGAAGAAGTTAAAACCCCATTACTATATGACTCCAAGATTTCTGCATCGAGATCATGCTCCATCGCATCCACATCCTCTGACTACATCAGCAACTTCGATGAAAGCTTTATTGATCAACTTGACATCCAAAGTGAGGTTATCAAAACTACAGATCAATTCTTCAAGCCTGATCAATATAAACTCAATCTCCATTCTGCTTCCACAGTATCAAGCTCCTTGAACATGCCATTCACTCAAGTCGCTGACCATACCATTTCTGAAACCATTTCCAAAGGTACAAGTCATTTGAAGAACAACTACAAGATCTGGTTATCAAACAAAGCTCTTTGAAAGTCAATATCGAATCATATATTGTTTATGATTAATGATGAAAAGATATGAATGACGGTAATGAATAGGGTTTACGCTAATAATGATATGGGATATAGGAACTGCTTTTGATTTGGCTTTTAATTTTGATTTGGGAGTATTACAGGAAAAAAAGATGTTATTGTGTATCTACTTACACTTTAATGATTGGCTATGTATAGAACGGTTAATATGAACAATTTTTTTGCTTCTGATGAAATTTCAAGACGTAGCTGAGATGTTTGTTTACAATTTTAGTAGTTTGTTTACTACAATTGATTATCCCGGTATAGGCTCAGCTGGAATTGGAATCAGACGCGTATATCAATTTCATCATTTTGTTTTTGCGCAAAAGATAACAACAACAGTTGAACTGTCGTGATAAACGTGGCTACCACATATCAGGAATAGCAACAATCAGAATATCTTTTTTAGTCCCCTTATTCCTCAAAGGACTAATGCGTATCTTGTTTGCTTAATTTTTAGAGCTATTGTTGTCTGTTGATATTTGTGACTGTGACGTATACAAAGCTTCAAAAAGCCTCAAGCGCATAAAATAAACGCCACAGTGGCGCTATGCGTGGCCCTGCCGGGTGTAGAAATTGTCTTCAGCACTGAATTATCGTAGAAAAAAGTTTGGCTTCGCTAGCTCAGTCGGTAGAGCGTCAGTCTCATAATCTGAAGGTCGACAGTTCGAACCTGCCGTGGAGCATTAAACGTCGATTTTCGACAGTAATTTTTTTTTTCGTTTGCACTATTTCAAAAGAAGGCGATAAAAAAGGCGATTTTGGAGCTATTCATCACTCAAAGTAGCTTGCTTTTTACTCCTGAATATCCACTCAGTATGCCTGACGAGAAATTTCCGGAAATTTTGCCCAATGGGTCATTAATTTTGGCATGGCAAGTTAAGAGTAAGTATCTCGCATCAATAAGATCAAAACTTTTCAGTTCTTTGAGACAAAGCTAACACATATCACAGATCGCCATGTCCTTGTTGTCGGCGGTGGTGAGGTCGCTGCTGGTAGGGTATACCACTTGTTGAACGCGAATGCTAAAGTTACTGTGATTTCTCCAAGTATCAACGAAGAACTCAAATATAGACAATCCCAAGGTCTGTTGCACGCTGTTCATTTGAGGCAATTCACTATAAGCGATCTGGAATTGTATTCGCACTTAGTACCGGAACCAAGCTTGGTTCATTATAATGAGGATGAGTATAAAGCCATGGATGAATACTTGATTAAGACAAGATTTGAGATGGTACTGGTTGCAATTGATGATCCTATTGAAAGTAAAAAAATTTACTATCAATCTAAAGCTAAAGGGCTTAATGTTAACATCGCTGATGTTCCTCCTTTATGCGACTTCTACTTTGGGGCAATTTTCAGAAAGGGTGATTTACAAATCATGGTTTCTACAAATGGGAAAGGACCACGAATGGCCAAGCTGATTAAGGATAAAGTCGCTGACACTTTCAGTGATTACGAGATTGACAAAACCATTGCCAATATAGGACAAGTAAGGAAACTCTTGAGAGGCAAATGTTCAGGTGGTGACCTTGAAAGTATAAAGACAAGAATGGAATGGATGACTGAGGTTACAGATCTGTATACTTTCAAACAATGGAGCACGATGGATCCTCAGAAAGTAGTTGATTACTTCCCAAATCTACCACCAGATTATGATTCACTACTTCAATGAATTACTTTTGCACAAACAAAACACAGATGTATATATAATCAATAACTTAAATATAAAGCAAGGTGTAAAACAGTAAACATAATATCAATAGTAAAAAGTAATAGCAAAATAGTAAACAGCTTAACTATAAGGCAACTATCAGAAAACAGACACAGATAACATAAACAATTGAAAACCCTTTTCCTGTTGAAAAAAAAAAAACAAAACAAATCAAACACAGAAAGGAACAGAAGCAGGAGTACATCACAAACTTTCTGTTTTTTCTTTTGTTATCCTTTTAGATAAAACATTGTAGAGAGAAATGAACAAATAGAGCAGAAATAACAATATATGACGATAAACAAAGACAACCTCAACATCCTCAAGTACTTTTGATAATAAAGAAACAACTCAAAAAGGCACAGAACAACACAACACAACTCAGACAGTTTCTCTCTGTACTTACCGCTCAGAAGATAGTCATAGAAAGAGAAAAAGGAGCTAAAAACACGTACAATGAAGGAACTTCAACAACAGACACACAATTCAACACTGAAGAGGGATCAATTTGTCAATTGAACGATCCAACAATTTCAACTTCACAAACACTGCTAACAAATAACAAGGACGACTAGCAAATAAAATTCCATATCATGACATTCGTATTTTTTCATAACAGCAACAAAAATTTTAACTTATCAAGAGTCAGTACACAGGTGCGTGTCAGCAACAGTCGAGAGATCAATAGCGAATTTAATTCAACGAATCCAATTTCCCTGCAACAGCAGCTCTGTACATTTCTTGCAATTTGGAACCATCTTGATCATCTCCATCACTTCTTCTTTCTGAATCACCACCATCGTTAACATTATTTCCATTGTTCTCATTCCCACCACCTAAAGATGTATCAATTTCATCATGTGGAGTTCCATTAGGATCATAATCCATAGGATTGAAACCTTGGTCTGGTAACTGTCCATACATTGGTTGATCATATCCAAACTTGGACTCAGTAGGTAAATAATACATGTTGTTGACTGGTGCCATGATTGGTTGATTAAATCCATTAGCTGGAATTGTATTTCCCAACCCATTTGGGATAGCACCCGTGTTCGATCCAGGAGGTGGAGGAGCTAAACCTGGTGCAGCATGTTGTGGTGCATTTCCCATTGGAGGCATACCGTTATTTTGCATAGCTGCAACCATCGCCATTTGTAAACGTTGTTGGTTTTGTTGACGACCCCAACTCAAACGGATTCTAGAACCACCTACTGAAAATCCTTGCATGGCATTAATAGCATTGACTGCATCATCTCTTTTTTCAAATCTGATGAATCCACATCCTTTATTAGGTGGGATCTTGATATGAACGATAGGGCCAAATGGCTGAAATAACGTAG
Source organism: Xingzhongia strasburgensis (assembly GCA_030574715.1). Taxonomy (NCBI): domain Eukaryota; kingdom Fungi; phylum Ascomycota; class Saccharomycetes; order Phaffomycetales; family Wickerhamomycetaceae; genus Xingzhongia; species Xingzhongia strasburgensis. The sequence continues at coordinate 28,242 of JAJMFO010000019.1, forward strand.
CTAAAGTCTGTTCAGAGACACCATTGGCTAATCCACCGACAAAGACAGTAGTGTTGTTAGGATCACTGTATGGAATTGACTGGATCGCGCCAGGGAGAGGAGGCATACCAGGAGGGTTAGCAGGGCTAGCACCAGTGGAAAGAGCAGAAGTCGCCCCTGGAGGTGGTGCAAGTTGTTGTTGTTGTTGTTGTTGTTGTTGTTGTTGTTGTTGCTGTTGCTGCTGTGGTTGTTGCTGTTGTTGAGTAGCTTGTTCTGGTGAAGGGAAGAATTGCATCGATGGAGGAACCTGTTGGTACTGGTACATCAACATTTCGTTATTTTGTGCTTGTCCTTGTTGATTTGGAAACTGTGAAAATGCTTGACCAGGCTGGAACTGGACAGCAGCAGCTGCATTAGCAATTGGGTTCCCTGAAAGACCATTCGTCTGGGATCTTGGAGTAGCAAGGGCCACTCTCAATGGTCTTCCAGCACACCAAACACCTGACATTTCAGACAAAGCACGTCTTCTTTCCTCTTCGTCACTGAAACGAACAAACCCAAAGCATCTTGAAGTACCAGTGATTGGGTCTGTCATCACACGAACAGTCTTGACGGATTTGAAATGCGTTTGGAACAATGCTAACAGATGAGCCTCAGTGGTAGAAGGGGATAAATCACCGACAAACAAAGAATATTCAGGGGACTGAGGAATCTGTGAAGATAAAGTAGCACCAGAAGCCCAATTCAATCTGAAGAGTCTGTTCGTATTTGGAATTTGAGATCCATTTAAGGACAATGCACTTTTAGCATCATCGTAACTCTCAAACTCAACAAAACAATAACCGGCATGTCCAGTGTTCAAAGTAGCAGCTGGGGTTCCCTTTTTGGCTTTGATAAGTTTAACAAGGACTCTTTTACCTAGACTTTGCCACAAATTGACAATTGACTCTTCATCAGACCAAGGATCCAAATCACCCATCCATAATGTCTTTGGTGGTGAGTTTGAAGTTGAGGCAGTAGCAGAAGGTGGATTTGGGATCGGCAATGGAGCCAAAAAGTCCTGTCCAGCCAATTGAGCAACCTGTGGTTGAGCAGGTTGGTCCAAGTGAGGCTGGTGATGCTGTGGAGTACCATTCGAGTTGTTGGCAGAGGAAGAGGACTGTGGTTGGTCCGAGGACGAGTTTGGAGCAGAGCCAGACGCGGATTGTTGTTGTTGACTGTTGTTAGCGTCGTCGTAATTCGTGTTATAGCTTGACATGATGATCTTAATGAAATAGCAATGCGAAGATCTGTACCTGTATGGAATAGAAAGGATGTAGTAGCACTAATATAGTGGAAATCAGTTTTATGCAATTGGGGAAATGAGATCAGAAATCAATCAAACAACTTTATAAAGAATCAGCAAAACAAATCAAACAAAAATTAAAACAGATCACACAAACGAATAACAGCAGGTGTTGTTGTTTCAGTAGTAGCTCTTATTTTGAGTTGTATTGATGAAACCACTTATGTCTTTGTTTGCCCTCTGCAGTTGAAAGAGTTACGCGGGAGTTGTGATTAAACTGGTTGTGAAGACACGACCTTGAGCGATCAAACACGTATTTCTGAGATGTTTCGATGATAGTTTTCCTCGATTAGAACCTGGAAAAGCAAAAGTGTCAATCAAACAATTAACGGCTTACACAGATGAGAGATGATGGCTATGGGCAAAAAATGAAACTAGCGGACAAACAAGAAAAAAACACTGGATGTCTTCGCCTAAAGCTTTTGCACTTGTAGAATTGAAATCAGTATCAACTTGTAAGGGAAATAGTCTTGGATAATTGACCTTTTGATTGTTTTAGCAGATATAAAAGAAAACTTTTTTTTCTTGCCAAAATTGCAAAAGTGTTGAGAAAGTCATATGTGATGATCTATTTTAGGTTTGGTCCAAATTTTTTGGGAGAGTGAAATTTATGGGACAAATGCGAGAGGTACACAGGTCCATGATTGGGGGGACAATTCATGGGACAACTCCTATTCGACTTAAATTGCCCTGATTTATGGTATTTTTGTAGCCTGTGAGTTTGCTGATTGGCATTGACTACACAATGGGCAATTACAAATCTACCAATACTCGCATTTGAGTCTTTTCGTGCTCTTTAGTTCCTAAATATATGGCCTACGGCGCCCTTACATGCTTTTTTCTTCAAACCTTCAAGCTGTTGCCATGACAATATCTGTGTCCCTTACCGCATTTGACAGCTCAAAGAGTCAAATCCGATGAGGACAAATCGATGATGAAAGATGGAAAAGGACAAGGGAGAGAACAAGTCCTAGCTTTTATTATGGGAATATCACAGGGGCGATATAAATTGCGGTATTGACATGTAGTTTGTCAGTCTCTTGTTATCGGCAAACCGCATGGGACAAATTGCGAGTCAGAGACCTCAAAACTGGGGGAGGATCTTGGATTTAGCAATCTCAGATGGTAGATGGCTCTTATGTGTCCCACTCCAGCCGGTAAGATGTAGATTTTAGGGTAGAAATCCAAAGTGCTAGCGATCATATATCACATTGCTACACAAGTCATGATTGATATGCAATCCACATGTTTGTATTAATTTCTACTTCGTTTGTAGGTGTCAAAGCAAGCAAAATGCGTGCTTGCGCAGAAGATTTGATATGGCATATAACGAAGACAATAGTAGCCACTCACCCCACAAAATTGAACCTGTTTCGACGCCAGTAACTTGTACTCAATCAAGAACAAGACACTAGGCCAAATCACCGATCTTTGAACAAATCTTACCACAAATCGTTTAGATATTCATGAAGTTGGGATCACGATCCAGACTTCTGCGCCGCGGTTTCGTTCTGACGTCATAAAGAAGTTACATATGTGTCTCTTTACTAACTAGATAACAGCGTATAAATCCTTATATTCATTTGATGAGCAAATGTAGATGGTGATATCAAGAATAGGAGCTTCTACAGGACCGCAAATGAAATGGGTTACTATCTTCTTCGAGTCCAAAGAAACGAATATAATTCAGGGTATCTACGTTATGAGCACCGCTCTCACAGACCATCGCTCATAACAAAAATGAAATCAAATATTACATCTTTATCTTCTGCAACACGCTAAGATTTGTATTCCTCATTCATAAGGCGACTCATAGACAATGGGAAACACTGCTTCCACGGCCCCAAGGGTAACGGCACAGGACAAAGCTGTTCTCCAGGTGAAACTACAGAAGGATAAACTTGTGAAATACCAGAAAAAGATGACTCTACTAGTGAAGACAGAGAATGAACAGATTAAACAATATCTTAGAGAGAACAACAAAACAAGCGCTAAAGCTCTCCTCAAGAGATCCAAGTACCAGCAAAAACTAGTGGAGGATGTCTCTGACCAGATACTCAATCTTGAGAATATGATACAAACAATTGAATTCAAATTAATTGAAAAAGATTTCCTAAAAGGTTTATCTAATGGGAATGAGATTTTGAAGAAGTTGAACAAAGAGATGAATGTAAGCGATATAGAGAATCTGGTGGATGACGTCAATGAAAACATAGCAGTCCAGGAGGAAATTGATCAAGTGCTGTCCAATGCTATAGTGGGGAAGAGCTACGAGGATGAGATCGATGAAGAGCTAAGAGCACTTGAAGAACAAGAAGAAGCCAAGAAGGATAAGACGCATGAATTGAAGCAACAATTACCTTCAGTTGAAGGATTACCAGAGCCTGAACAACCTGAGCTACAGAAGGGTGAAGTTGAGAACAAAAGAAAGGAGAAGGTTGAAGACCCAAAAACGGCATTATTAGCATAAAATTTCAAAGCCCATTTATATACATGAAACATAATAAATCTAGCATTCTAACGGTGCGATAGTAACAAGATTAGATAAAGACTATATACATGGATCGGCAAAAGCAGCTTACTCACTCAACCAATCCAAAAATTCTGGAGTGAAATAACTGATAACCAATCTCGCTCCAGCTCTAATGAAACCATGGTGAGCCTCGAATGCAATAGTTTTCAGATCACAAATGTTTTTCTCAGCAGCAGCATAAAGCATAGCATATTCACCACTAACATGATAAGCACAAATAGGATAATCTTTACAAATTTCTGCTGCATCCGCCATCACATCCAAATAGAAAGTTGAAGGTTTCACGATGATACCATCAGCACCTTCATCAATATCCCTTCTCAATGCTCTTCTAGCCAGACCTCTACCACCAGATGGTAATTGGTAACGTTTTCTATCCCCTTGACCAGGCTGAGAGCATGCAGCATCCCTGAATGGGCCATAAAGATTCCCACTGAATTTAGCAGAATAAGACATGACGAAACATTTATGGGCTAGTTGATGTTCAATCAAGCCGAGTTTGATCTCACGAATTCTTCCATCAATCATATCAGATGGTGCTACACAGTCAATACCTGCTTTAGCATAATTAACTGCAACCGCCGCAATTCTTTTGACAGACTCTTCTCTATTAATCGTCCCATCTTCGAAAAGGACACCACAATGGCCATGGGAGGTGTATTCACAAAGACAGACATCTGCCATAATGTACAAGTCTGGGAACTTGGCTTTCAATACCTTGGTAGCCTGGATGACTGGCCCTTCTGGGTCATCAGCACTCGTACCTAATGGATCTTTAGCACCAGGTTTCAATGGGACACCGAATAAGATAACGGATCTCAATCCTTTAGCCACAAGGGACTCCACATATGGAACCACTTTGTTGATACCCCATCTTTTCTGCTTTGGTAGTGACTCAATTACGACTTCTTCATTTGGATCATCACTTATGAACAGAGGGTAGATAAACATATTCTTTGTAAGCTGTCTTTCGTGCTGCCACTCGCGCGCAAGCGGGTGTGCGTAGCCGCCCGCTAGGATGCTGGATATCTCTGTGCCCTTCCCCTCGAGGAACTCTGCCTTATGAACCATTATTGATTGTGTAGTTGAAGAGGCAGATGCTATAGAGGCTAAGAATTGGAGAGGAAATTCAAGTCTTTTGATATCTCGGAGTGGGAAATAAGAAATAAGCTTAATTTTTGAATGCCCGGGTTTTCTTTCCCTTTACGATACGATGGCTGATGGTGGTGTCTGGATGCCATCGTACAACAGTTTGCTTCTCCATAAACAGCTCTCTTTGTAGTTCGATTTGTTCTCTCTATAGTTGAGCTACATATTGTTGTTTAGCTACACTTGCATTTAGACCAACATGTCGTGTGAAAACGAGCATTTGGGGCACTCTCATTCCCACTCTCACGGTGATGAAGAAGACCACTCACACGTTGCACCAATACCCACAAGCACATCACACAACCTTCGCCAGTATATTGATTTCTTCAAATTGAGAGCCATGAATGCCCAACAACGCAATGAGGATTTACAGAAAGTGTTCAAAGAAGATAGGTACTCACTAGATGGCTACATTGAATCTGATGCAGATGCACAGCTGATTTTGAATATCCCATTTACAGGGAACGTCAAACTATTCTCTTTGATTTTAAGAAGTGATGGAAACGAAGAACATTGTCCAAAGACTATCAAACTATTCAAGAATAAACACGACTTGGACTTTGATAATGCTGCTGACTCTAAGCCGACGTACAAGATTGAACAACCGGAGATTGGGGTCCTTGATGGTTCACAAGCAATTGATACTGATGAAGATACATTTGTTGAGCATCATTTACCAAGAAATTTATTCCAATCAACTTCACAACTGACGCTGTTCATCGAAGATAATTGGGCAGAGGATGAAGATGAAACCACCAAGCTGTACTATATTGAGCTGAGAGGAATATTTACTAGCCCGTTGAGTAAAGACCCAGTGATCACTTTGTACGAAAGTGCAGCAAACCCTGCTGATCACAAAAACTTGTTGACACAAGAAGTTGGAAACCATGCTAATATTGATTGAACAAAATGTCCGTCTTTTCAATCTACGATCTTATGACTCCCTAACTGATAAATAATCGAACATGTAGTCAAACAAAAAGTAGTAAATATCAAGATCCAGTATTTATATCAAACTCACTCATTGATGAACAGCTTATACTGCTTGGGATTCTCTGCTGGCTGTCCAATAGTGAAGTTCCCCTCTTTGGCTGTGACGTCTACAATGATGGTGTAAAGAGTCCCTGCTCTTCCGATCCCCACACGATCTGGGTCTGGATATTTGCAAATAGAGTAAGGTTTATTAGCAGTATCACTGAGCCTTTCTCTAAAACTTTCAAAACTAGCCTCTGTATTCTGGTTGATGACCAATATTCTTTCCCATCTTGTAAAGGAGCTCAAAATTGGTTTTTTGGAGGGATATTCAGCCTTGAGATGTGGATCCACGAGATGGTTTGTATGAGAGACGGTTCCTGTAGTAGAATCAGGTTCCAACACAGCAAATTCAGTAGGTGTGAGTTCCACAGTGACAAATCTCTTTGGATCACCCATCAGAAAATTTCCACAACTGGCATTACCATGATCTGAGAGGTAAGAAATAGCCGCATCCACGGATTCTTGTTCTAAGCATTTACGCAATGTAAAATGAATAGGTAGCTTGTCAAAGCTTACAGTATTCGCATGCACAGCATTCAACATAATTGAGAGACCACTGGAGTTGAAGCCATACTTTCCAATGATGCCCGCTTCAGCAAGGAACAGCACGGTAGGCTTCCCATGCTGCTCGATCTGTAACCACACACAACAAGGGACAATGTCAGGCACCCAATCCCAATTTTGTCCAACAAAAACATGTCCATCTCCTTGGTTTTGTTGTGCAATAGAGGTACAACCATCAGAAATCTCCACCATGGCAATTTCACTTCTTACGTTCAGGGTCAAAATGTCCAAAATATCCCTTCCTGAACCTTCCGAGACACCTTTGAGCTCTTCCAAAATATCAGGGTGTTTTCTCTCTAGTAATGGAAGGTACTTCTCTGCCCTGGTACGAGCCTGGCTCCACTCAATATTACGAGCTTCCTTATACAATCGGGAGTACACTTGGATACATTGATGAATCTGTTCTTTGGCTAATGTACCGTGCTGAAGTCCAATTTCGTATGGGGTCCCACTCAACTTGTGGAATGGCAAAAAGGTATCGTAGAACTGGCCGCGCTTCACTGTTTCAAACGTAGCACCTGTGACAGTCATTGCTATTACTCTTTGCCCTTGGATTCGGTTGAAAGAGTTCTCATGAGGCTATGAATTATGATAAGAGATATGACGGTTTTAGGGGCTTTTATACTATTGTCTTTGATCTTTGATCTATGGAGATAAGTCCACTTAGGGAAAGCGACCGCATACAAAAAATCGAATTTTGTCATATACTCATACGTTGAAAAACTGTATATAAACAACGCTCACACGTCATTTGGATACCACCACTTATCAGTGCCTATCAGCTTTGTAATCTTTTCAGCCATGAACAGCGTTCTTTCCTCTTCAAGACGAGGTCCAATCACCTGTATCCCGACGGGCATATCATCGTACTCGTTAACGTCAAATTGTTTCTCTTCCGAGTCTTTCGGGTCAGTATCACTATAGGGGGGTCTATCTAACTCTTTATCACACCGTAGTACAGGGAAGACACAGGCTGGGAAGTCAACAACATTAGCAAGACAAGAATATGAAACGTCCTCAAACTCTCCGAATTTGACACCAGCAAATGCAGTTACCGGTGAAAGTAATCCATCAATCTTCAGTGATTGCCAGTATTTCCAGAACTCATTCACTTTTTGTGCTCGTTCAGTTTGTAATTCCCATAATTCAGTACAAGTCAAATCTTTGGCTAGCTTCATATCTCCCAAACCTTCTAGTGGCTCTCCACTTCTTTCAACTTCAGCAATGAGCTTCTTGAACCCATTACTAGCCATGAACTTATCTGCAAAAGCACCAAGATCTCGTAATACATCTTTTCTTTCCCATGAAACGACCTCATGACCATCTTCAGACAACTTATCCACAGCTAGTTGTAAGGCGCGCTCAACAGGCGGAGTAGGCTTTATAGCACCATCACTCCAAATAACAGCAATCTTCATCTTGTTCAATTTCTTCATATTCCATGGCTTATGAACAACACTTGCATCAATTTCCCAGCCATTTTCCACTATAACCTTCATATACTCTTCTAAAGTCTTTATGTCCCGTCCAAGTGGACCATTAGTTCCCTTCAAGCTCTCCATTCCATGTACAATTGCTTCGGGATTCCGATGTGGAGTTCTGCCAGTACTTATCCGCAAGCCAAATAGCCCATTGAATGAACATGGTTGTCTGATACTGCCTCCCAGATCCGACCCAACTCCCAATGGAGATCCTTTGAGTGCCATCAATGCAGCTTCTCCACCACTTGATCCACCAGGTGATAGATTTCTATTGAAGGGGTTCATGGTTGTTCCAAACAGATTGTTATACGTTTCAATGTCAAATGCTCCGATAGGTGTCATGGTTTTACAGATAGGTATAGCACCTGCTTCTATCAATAATTGAATGTTTGGAGATGTTTTTTCAGCGACAGGACAATTCATTCTTGACACCAGGCATAATGTGGTTTTGAAACCTTTCAGATCAAACTCATCTTTGAGAGAGAATGGCAATCCATGTAAAATGCCGAGCGATTCCTTTGAATTTTGAAATTCTTTATCCAATTCCTTAGCACGCTGTAAAGCTTCAATGAAAAAAATCTCAGTGAGACAGTTGGTCAATTGATGAGCCAATGCAGCCCTATGACAAAAGGCAGATACGACCTGGTATGAAGTCCATTTTCCCGAATGAATTTGCTTCAAAACAGTGGAAGTTTGAGAATTTGTTATGAGCGACTCCTCCTCAGAGAGCAAGTTTGATTTATCAATGAAATCAGAAAGGTTTGTCCCTGCTGGGAACGAAGATGAAGGGATCAACCATTCCCTCGGAATCTTAGAATCTCTATCAGCCCTAGCACGAGCTATCAGTGGTCTAAGCTCTTCGAACTTGGACATTATATCTTCAGTGATTGTCTCAAAATGAACAAATGATCAAAACCCGTTTTCACTTATGATTATGTCTCTTGACACTCATACTTTTGGCAGGTAAGAAACATGAGCTAGAATGTGTCAAAATTCAAGCCCTCGAGTAGAGGAGTTGATAAGACAAAAAGCAAATACAAGTTACTGCTAAGATTTCTTACCCTAGTCTATGAGTTCAAATAAGAGGACGTCAATCTGGACGTCGAAGCTAACAACATTAGCCGCCAGCTTTGCATAAGTTTTAATTGGCACTTACATCTTTGACAGATAATATTGAGAGTGTTGATGATTTAGCTATGGACGCAAGATCGAGAGTAAACGGCAGTAAGAGCTTACATCAAGCATGTTTATCTGTAGATAATAGCACATGTAAATGAGGTTAAGTACTTTCTGACATCCGTGCCTGCGCTTCTTTAAGCTTCATCAAGGTTGAATTGCAATGAATGAGCCCACTCTGACTGATTCACGCGATATTTTCAAAAGCAGTTGAATGTTCTATGCTTGTATCTAAATAAAGCTTCTGTCTTCAGTCATGTGCTTGATCTTGTCTAGCTGACTCTAGATTTGACGCTTCGAGCCGTCCTTCGTCCTTCGTGGGATAACGCATCTCACTATCAGGAAATAATATTGTAGTACATAGTCCTGAAAGCAAACTCAGTCGAGGCAAGCCAGCAAACCTTTTGTGGACTTCAAATGAAAACATCAAGAGCACGGTATAGCCAAATTGCTGACCGATATAACAAGCTCTCGCCTTGTCAATGTCAAAGAAATGAACGAGTACAAGAAGTACTTTGGCCTGAGCCCCTGGAACATGCCCAAAATGATGCTGCACGACGAAGGAAACAATCACAAAGGATAAGAAGAACCTATGAAGTGAGTGTAGGAAGGAAACGTCAAACGCTGTGATAGAGTACAATGAAAGATACACCAAAAGTTTATAGAGATGAGATTTATCAAGAGTGTATCTTTCGGCGGCTAATTGTTGGCGATGTTGGCGAGACTGTTCAGGTATAGCACTGGCTTGGCTCATGATTAAGTGGATCCGTATGAGAAATGAAGAATGGTGATTCAATAGAGATGGAAATGATAAAATGGAATATTCAGCATGTACTATTGTTTATATAGATCTTTGTGAAACTCAGCAACCGAACATTCCTTGAAGTTATGTACGTCGTAACTGTTTGCCTGAAGATCAAGAGCGCAGAAAAGAAAGGCGCTGCAGGACTACTAATTGCTATTTGACTAATAGATAAATCCACATGTCACAACAAGGGCAAATTGAGGGTTCTAGGGTGGCAAGGTCATCAATAAAGATCACTGTCTGGCGTTTCATAAGTACTTTGTAAGAAACTAACACCCAGCTGAAAATGGGAGATATTCAAAAGCTCCAGCGGCAAAGGGGAGACTACTAGTTAAGCAACTTATAATTCTAATCTCAACCGTGCTTTCACATACTGATCAGTAACTTTACAAGCACTGAATCACATACAGAGGCCCACATAAAACTTCTAAAGCTACAGTAGGTTCGCTACCAACATGATGTACATCAACCTTCTTTAGCGTTAGTAAACTCAAAATCTGAGAAGGAAGTCCTCGCAGTATGCTTTAGCACTCAGATAACATGTTCTCACTGCTAAATCAAGATTAGATCGGCACTTCGGTTGAAACTCGCCACTCGTAGAAACAACGCGTGTAATTGAGTCACTGAAAAGTTCTACACTTCTTATAAATTCTTTTAAGAACTTTCATTCATGAGCTCTGTCTTCGGTATATGTTTTCATATGCCCTAGAGCTCGGAAATTTTAAAGACAATCAGCCAGAAACATCTCCAACAGGCACATCTTTACATTTCTGTAAAGTAGTAAATCTCAAAAAGAAATCAAACAGTTCCAAATGCTAATGAATAAAGATCAAATGATAAATCAAATCAAATCAAATATTCCATGGTTCAAGACAGAACAGCAACCATAACATTCTTCTCAATCTCTCAACAAATATCCTCTTCATTCCTTCTAGTATAATATATAGCCATAATGCAATAAATCTATCAAGATGGGGGAAACCTCTGTATGACCAAATCCCATCTTCTTAATAAAACAGCAAACCAAATAAACAAACAATGAATAAGTTAAAGTCATTCATTCATACATAATTCGTAATAATTAAACAATTCAAATAAAAAAAAAAATATCACCGCTAGTCTCTGTTACATTCTTTGTTGACCTTGTAAATGTGACTGTAGATTTCCCTGAGGTTGCGTTGGAATACCACCCATTTGCACTTGAGCAGCTTGAGCTTGAGCTTGGACTTGTCCCTCATAATCACCCAAGTTTAACAACAATTGCGCCAAACATTTTTTTGAGCCAGGATCATCTCTCAAAATCATATGGAAAGTACCATCTTTCAAAGATTCCGGAAGACATTGGGTTAAAGCCTTTCTTGCATCGGCATTATCACTTAATCTTAAATAGCATCTAACAACATGTTTCAACAGTCTTGAAGCCTGATTTGAGACCAGTTGGTCAACCATTATCTTCAATACAGATGCCACTGCAGCAAATCTTTCATATGTCTGACAAACATAGGCAAGGCCTTTATCATCAACCAAGATTTTCTGAACAATAAAGATTGCCACAGTTTTAGATAATTCTGAAGAAGATTCCATTATCTTTAAGCATAATGGTATTATTTCAGTGGTTAACAGAAATGAAATAACTTCTGGTGTATCATTTTTAACGAGGGCACCAATAACACCTAAACTTGTTAGTCTCAAATATTCAAAAGAACGTTGTTTCGAATTTGTATTCAAGAATGGATATAGGAATAATGGAATATGAGCACTCAGAAAATTTGATCTTGTATCAGGATGAGCAGCAACACATTGTAGAAGGGCCAAAGCATTACAAACTCTATTAGATGCAGCAGATGATAAATTTGGTGGGGATAACAATGGATAAACTGAAATAATTTCATCAAGTAATGAAGTCATAACACCAAATGAATGCCATAAAACTAAAGGTAAGTCATCATACTGTTCTCTTTTTTTACCCAATTCTAATAAAGCTTGTTCACGATTTGGACCATAAGATAATTCCACAATCCATTGATAAACTTTTTCATCATCCAAAGCTCTAGAGCCAGGTGGGGGCTGCTGAGGATAAGAAAGTGGTCCTTGAGACATTGGAGGTTGTTGAGCATGTGTTTGTTGTTGTGGTTGTTGTTGTTGACTCTTTTGGTGATCAATTTGAGATTGTTGTTGCAAAGAAGCACCCAAGATTTGAGTTGGCGCTGATTGTGGTAACTGGGATGTAGTAGTGGATAGAGTAGGATTTTGTTGTTGTTGCTGCTGTTGACCAAAAGCTGGAAATTGTTGTTGGTTCAACTGTTGTTGTAGAGATGCAAGATTGCCATTTAACGATGACTGTGATGGCTGTGACAAGTTTCTTTGCGGAACACCAGTATCCATATACACTGAACGTTGCTGATACATGACTGATATCAAGTCGTGGGTCTTTGTTCCTGTTTACTTTCTTATAGAGTGGCGATCTGGAAACAACAAGTAATATCAATGCAGAATCAATTGAGCTTCAGTTTGAAGAGTAGATTGGGTGAATTGAATGCAGGTGCAATGCAGTGAAAGTGGTGGTAATGAAGCAGCAATCAATTCGTATAACGCGCTGACAGAAATTTGCCTCTCTCTATTGTGGGTTCCTGGCGGGTTTTGGTGGGGTGTTAGTGTGATTGTTTTGCCCTTCAAAGTTTCACAACGTTTGTTCATCCAGTTTTTTGTTGAAGGAAAATCGCGCTGGTTGAATACCGAGGAATTGACTTCACGTGAAAATCACATTTCCGGTGCTGCACTAAAACTAACCGGTGAGCTATGATTTTGAAATTAGAAGGTGACACCTTCCAAAGAGTCGAAGGTGGTTCCTATATAGAGTTGCTGGGTACTGCCTAAAGGGGATTGAAGCCGTTGAATATGGGAGTGAGCTAGAGTATGGGTCTGCATCATGTATGAAGGGTAATTTATGGTGCCAAAGCGAAGTATTTGGAAGATAAGAGTGTACAACTACTACTTACGTAGTTACTACGCAGCATTCAAATGAAGACTCTCACTGTAATCACAGGGACTTCTCAGATTAACAGCAGGATGGAGTATTTGGCAGTATCTGTTAGGCAAGTGAGAAGAAGACACAAATCCCATCTTCAAATCCAACGGAGAAGATAAGTAGCTCTCACGGTACTAAACTTTATCTTCTCAGCGTTCACACACAGCATAAACGTAGGGACAAGATCATCTTATTCAAGGATAACGTTTGTTTTGTTTTTCGTTTTGAATTTCTGAAATCTTTCTGTGATGCCGATCTTTCTGATGTGAGGTGATCAACTTGGCATGTAGCGCGATCATTCAGGAACCCAAACATGAGAACTCTGGTATCTGAATGGAATACGAATGGAAAGACCACAAACGGAACACACTTCCAAGTTCCAATGTCCTGATAAAACCTGATACGATATAACTCTTGGGCCTTGGCTATGGCCTTTCATCCGCCCGCCATTGTGTAGATTTCTCTGGTCGGTAACTGTGGTTTATTTTTAAGGGTGCGGCCCTCTGCCGAGTTATGCCGGCCTGTGCAAGACCCAGCAGTTTTTTGTGACAGGTCTTGCCAGGGCGTCTTTGATTTGAAAACAAGAATTTTTTCGCGGTGACGGCTATTCATCATCATCACGGCGCCATTGTGCTACTGCAAAGCCTTGCTGGGTCTCAATAAAGAGCCCGTCATTTGTAAAAATCTAACAATGGACCAATAAACTAATTGCCAGGTTTTAGAGTGCTCCAAGTATGGTGTTATTTTTAGAAAATGTGAGAGGCTGGATATGTGCACTTCCCAATTTGGAAACGCGTGCGTCTGCGATGTCGTGGCCCGCTCACAAGTTCTTCATAATTCTGTAGGCGTAGCTGAGAATCCAAAAAAAAGTTCCAGAATTTCTCATAGCTATAAAAAGCCCCAGTTCCCTCATTTTGCCACTTTGTTTTGATATCTTTTTCGTTTCTCTTCTTTCTACTCCATCTAAATTTTTTGATAAATTTTATACACAATGTCTGCTGTCGAAAACACCGAAAACAAAGTTGAAGAAACTGTCCAACCACAAGTTGAAAACACTGAAACCAAAGCTGAAGAAACTACTACTGACGCTAAGGAATCTACTGGTGGTGTTAGTGAAACTATCACCAAGAAGGCTGAAGAAGTTAAAACAGAAGGTAAGAAAGCCATTGATGAAGTCAAGAATGCTGGTACCACTGAAGAAAAGAAATCTGTTTTGAAGAAATTTGTCACCAAATTGAAATCTATTGTTTCTGGTGTTAACTAAATCAATTGAGGTTGAAATGTGATGGTTTTAATAATTAACATTCCTGTCTTATTTTGATTTATGTTTCTATGCACACACATACAATCATCGATTTTTGAAAGTCTTTTTTTCTTACAATTGTCTTTGATGTTTTTTATGCTATTTTATTCACATTCCTGATGAATAAAGCCCATTTTTATATTGTTGTTTTGATGTCTGTTCAAGCTAGAGAATTTAGCTTTCAATAGGTTTTTAATAATTGAGACGGAAGGTTTTTTAATAATAACTAATAATTAATATCTATTTAATAAGTGATGGTTGTAGTAGGTTTGTTTTGGTTTCTTCATCTGTTTTAGTCATTTCACAAGACAGTGTTGTCAATCGCTAGCCGCCGTGCTGTGTTCTTTTGAAAGAAGTTGTTTTCTCCACGTAAATTAGCCAATGGTGTAGTGAGCTCTAGCTAGCGAATATAATAAAGCGTTCTGAGTTAAGCGCCTTTCAGTCGTGTGGTATGTGAGAGTGAATCGAACGGCATTTCAATCTTTTGACCATTCACGCATCACCTAAAACAGAGACGCGTTAGAGCGTTGCGAATTGCAGTGGTGGCTGATAGCGAATTTCAAAGGTTTTTAGTAGTACATATTGGTAGTAATCGAAGTGTGGATATCGATTGAGCTCAGTCGAGGCTCTGTGAGGTGCCAATGAGCAACCCAATCTAATATTTGATAGTTGTTGATGATGGCGACTGACCGTTGATGTTTATGCGATTTCCAGCCATCTATGGAAATATGCGATGAGTATGCAGTCAGTGCATGAACGCGTAGAAGTGGTGAGCGAAGTGGTGGAAGGGTTCACTAGTCGTAGTTTAAGATGGCGTTGAAATGGCCAGATATAGAGCTTGTGTAGGCCTTTTGAGGTGAGACCACCGGCTCAAACGTGATGAAACATTCATTGTCCTTTCGTGAGAGGATGTTATGTGTTAATAACCATGAAACATACTCGAAACAAGCTATATCCCGGCTTACGAGTCTTGTGTGGTTGAATTTTGAGGCCATTGTTTCGATTATGTGATTGCCTCGTGGTTATAGAGACCATGATAAGTGTATTAGCTGTTATGCCAACTACACCCATACGATTATTGTTGATGCATTGCCTATAGCATGTTTCATATTTATGAACCTACGATAGCATCAAGCATCACGGTGAGAAATACTCGCTAATATCTGGTCTTAAGATGATTCGGAAAGGCCGTAGATTCCCGAGCTCAGAGAAGGATCTGACGGTCAATCTTTTTGATTTTCTCGCAGTAACACTAACCAGCTATGTTCTTCTCATTGCAATTGGCTTCATGCTCATCCCCAAATAGAAATGGATGTTGGATGGTCGTCAGAAGGCAATTGACAGAATGCAAAGCAAAAACACACAAGAACCACGTGTCCTTAACCAATATCTGCCCTCCACAGAGCGATGTAACATCCAAAACAATCAGCTATGACATCCACATAACAACATGCTCAAATCTCATTGATGATACGTATTGATAAGAAAAAGTTCCGAGGATTGTGTCTCACGTGATATCCAATCTCAAACACCAACGGAGAACGGCGTGGAAAGGAGAATCAGGAAATACTTAGGATGCGAAAGAGTGAAATAGTGAACAAATGAGAGTGTGAGAAAGGTACGAGATAAATATAAGTAGCACAGTGAATATCTCGCTTATCTTGAAGCTCTCGACTCAATCAGATTGCACAAAACATTGAAGCCGTCGTTGACCCTCGGAAGTAGTCATTACTTAATAATTTCGTCCATTTCCCGCAAAAACTGCAAAAACGCAAAAATTCCCATCAGAATTAGAAATCCCAAATTACTCTCTGCTGCTTGAATTCTCACAACAACAACAACAAAAACACAGCAGTATAAATCCACCTTTGATTCTACACTTACAGCGAATCATCGGCCCCTGCTTTGTCTCATAGTATCTCCTTCACAGCATCGGCACATCTCTGTTCCCCCCACTGATCATCCCTTGAAGACACACTTTTCTCTCCCCCTGTTTGTGTTTTTTTTTCTCAATTCCTTTTTCCTTCATTGAAACAAGAAGGAGAAGAAGAACACCTTCACAAATCAATCAGCAGTTTCATCATACGAGGAGCATCCCAGAACGAGCATACCAAAATGTCAGACCCCACATCCACCATGGATCTCAGAGTGGGCAGAAAGTACCGTATTGGGCGTAAAATTGGAAGTGGATCCTTTGGTGATATTTATCTGGGCACCAACATCATCAGTGGCGAGCTGGTGGCCATCAAGCTAGAGAGCATAGCGGCAAGACATCCCCAGCTAGAGTACGAGGCCAGGGTATACAAGGCTCTCAGTGGTGGTATTGGTATCCCCTTTGTTCGTTGGTATGGAACCGAGTGCGACTACCATGCCATGGTTATCGATCTATTGGGACCTTCATTAGAGGATTTATTCAATTTTTGCAATAGAAAGTTTAGTTACAAGACAGTGTTACTGCTAGCAGATCAGTTGTTATGCCGCATAGAATACATCCATGCTAGATGCTTTATTCATAGAGATATCAAACCTGATAATTTCTTGATGGGTATCGGTAAGAGAGGGTGCCAAGTGAACGTTATCGATTTTGGATTGGCAAAGAAGTTCAGAGACCCGAGATCTCACATGCATATCCCTTATAGAGAAAACAAGAACTTGACTGGGACTGCAAGATATGCTAGTATAAATACCCATTTGGGAATTGAACAATCAAGAAGAGATGATTTGGAAAGTTTGGGTTATGTTTTAATCTATTTCTGCAGAGGGTCTTTACCATGGCAGGGATTGAAAGCTGCTACAAAGAGACAAAAGTATGATCGTATTATGGAAAAGAAGATGTCAACACCAGTAGAAATTTTGGGAAGAGGTTTACCAATTGAATTTATTCACTACTTGAATTATGCAAGATCATTGAGATTTGAAGATAAACCAGATTATATCTATCTTAGAAGATTATTCAGAGATTTATTTTTGAGAGAAGGTTACAGATATGATTACGTGTTTGATTGGGCTTTACAAAAACAACAACAACAACAACAGCAACAACAACAACAAGTGCTACAACAGCAACAAGCACAAGCTGAACAACAACAACAACAACAGCAGCAACAGCAACAACAACAGCAGCAGCAGCAGCAGCAGCAGCAACAACAGCAACAGCAGCAGCAACAACAACTACAAGATGAAGAAGCTCAGCAGAAAGAAGGAGCACAACAATCAAATCCAGCTGCTCCATTAGAGGTAATATATGGTTTAGATACACCGCCTCTGGGTCAAATAACTACTCAGAAACCAGTACTGAGAGATGATAATGGTAATCCAGTATCAAAGAATGATGTTGCAAAGATTCAACCTGTTGCTCAGAAGTTGCGATCTCGTATAGACTCCTGGACTCAAGAAGCTACGAAATATCAATCATCAACACCAGGAGCAGCAGGATGGATGGCAGGAACAGGAACAGGAACAGGAACAGGTGGTGTCGGATTTGGAAGATCTTTGAGAGATGCTCAAGTAGGGTCTAATATTTCTCCTATAGCTCCTAAAAAAGAAGAAAACAGTGCTGGTAATAATAACAACGGCAATGGCGCAACTACAGGAACAGCCAATCCACATTGGATCTGAGAAGAAACAAGAGAAGAAGGAGAATCCTGAGTCTTGCAAATGCATATACTACACATTGAATAATCAAAAAATTGTAGAATTGTCATCTCGGACTCGGATTTTGTAGAGAAATGTGGAGATAGAGAAAATCAATGGACATTTCGACCCTGGTGACAAATTGACCCAATTTGCGCCCAAGATAATGGCATTTGCTAGATTAAACCTT
This sequence comes from Xingzhongia strasburgensis, assembly GCA_030574715.1. Lineage (NCBI taxonomy): Eukaryota > Fungi > Ascomycota > Saccharomycetes > Phaffomycetales > Wickerhamomycetaceae > Xingzhongia > Xingzhongia strasburgensis. The sequence goes on from JAJMFO010000019.1 coordinate 46,463, forward strand.
ATAAAGAACCACATATTGGGAGCCAACACTGCAAAGACGATGTCCACAGCACCTCGATTGGAAGATTATGTCTTTTTCGGACATGACACTGTTAATAGAGTGTCATTCCTTCGAGAAGATGTTCAATTCATAACAAAAGCCATAACTAGTCCACAGGCTAAAATTGCCGTTTTCAACAAGGGAAATCCAATGGGTTGGAAAGAGTTCATAGGGTTGTATTATGCTGGGTATCGTGATTTAAGGGAGTTTGTTGACCGTTGGGTGGTGTTGAATGAAGAGTCTAGTAAGGAACTGATCAATGAAAATGTTGCTAATGTGACGTTCTTAGGGATTGATGAGAATGATAAGAATGAAGGGTTTAATTATAAAGTATACTCTGGTGTCCCATATTTTGCCATTGAGGTGTCCATGAATGAAGAATTACAGAAAAAGTTCATCAACAGAGATGATTTACAAGTTTATTCTCAAAGGGAGCTAGTATTCAAGCTGAGTAATTTTGATGCTTCTGTGTTGAGTCACGGGAAGATGTACTTAGACTGGATCAGTAGAAACAGATTCTGTGCGGGGTGTGGGTCTAGGACTATACCGATCCATTGTGGTACGAAATTACAATGTTCTTCTTCATTGGACGATAACTGTCCTGTGAAGACTGCTAAAGTCTCTAATGTGTCATTCCCCAGAACGGATTGTGTTGTTATTTCAGCTATTACCTCCCCAAACTATGACAAGATCCTATTGGGAAGAGGGAAAAGGTTCCCTGGGAGTATGTATAGCTGCATAGCTGGGTTCATGGAGCCTTCAGAAACCATTGAAGTTGCCTCACTGAGAGAAGTTTGGGAAGAAACTGGGGTTAAAGGCAGTGATGTCCAGATCATCAAATCTCAACCATGGCCTTATCCCGCTAATCTGATGATTGGCTGTTTGGTCTTTGTGGAGTTCAATGGTGAGAATGAAGTTATTAATCTTGGTCATGATCCTGAATTACTGGATGCTAAATGGGTGGATACGTTGGAAGTTAAACGAATCATGGAAGGTGGGAAGGCTGATTGGTTCACTCCACCAAAGCAGTCAATCGCTCAAAACATTATGCAATACGTCGTTGATAAGTACTTAGAGCTTAATAAGTGAATCACTCATTCTACATATTTATTGAATCATCATATCTATATCTATATATATGTAGTAAAAACGTTATATCGAAAGACTCAAAGACTCAACACTTCTTGTAAAAACTTGCTTGAAGAGACTTGTTCTTTGTATTCCCCATCAATCAGCGCTTTCAATTTATCAACACATTCATCGGAAGAAAGTTTTTCCAAGTCAACATTTGCTCTCCATTCTTTCAAAATTTTCTTTAGTAATTCTGAACCTTGAGCAATCTCATCTTCAGAGCATTTACTTCTTTTATCAGCAACATACGGATCATCAATTCCTGAACTTTCCAATTCTGAAGCTTTTCTTTTGGCCATGGATATGATTTTTTGTGGGAATTTAACAACTTCTGCAACATGAATACCAAAAGATTGATCCGAAATACCTGGTTCCACCTTATATAATAATGTTATATCTTGTGAAGTGTTTGAATTATTCTCAACATGTGCAACAACATGGAGATTCTTCACTGTAGGTACTTTCTCTGATAATTTAGTCAATTCATGGAAATGAGTTGCAAATACTGTGAAACAATGTAATTTTGATGCAATAAATTCAGAAATTGCCCACGCTAAACCAAATCCATCATATGTACTTGTCCCTCTTCCTAATTCATCAATAATAATCAAAGAATTATTTGTCGCAGTTTTCAAAATTGATGCGGTTTCGAGCATTTCAACCATAAATGTAGAAACTCCCTTTAATTGAGAATCACCTGCGCCAACTCTTGATAAGATAGCATCAAACACTGTTAATTCAGCTTCTGTACATGGAACAAAGCAACCAATTTGTGCCATTAGGGCTATCGTACCTAATTGACGAATATAAGTTGATTTTCCACCCATATTAGGACCTGTAATAATCAAGAATTCAGTTTCATTTTTGATTAATTCAACATCATTTGAAATAAATGTAACATCATCTTGCACCTCAACACATGGATGTCTTGCCTCTTTTAAGATTGTACGACCTTCAGGGGAATCAATTGGATGCATCTTAGGTTTGACGTATGGAATTGGAGCATATGCAGAAACATGGGCAAATGCAGTGATGACATCTAAATGAGCCAAAACTAATGAGATTTTTTCCAATACTGGTGCATAAGTAGCTGTGATGGAAACAATTTCTTTGACTAGTGAAGATTGTTGTTTGTTATATTTTTGTTGAATCTCAGCACTTTCAGAACTAATTTCTCTCATTTCAGCAGTAGTAAAAAACACACCAGCTTTTATGGTTTGTAATTCCAAGAATTTTGATTTACCTCTAATGGCACGTTCTTCAGTTCTTGTTAGTCTCATACACCAGCCATGGTTTTGATGTAATTCTAATTTCAATTTTTTTTCAGCATCTAATTTTAATTCATCTGCAACATCTTGATGAATTGATCTGATTTGTCCTTCAATTTCATCTAGTCTTGATCTATATTGTAGTAATTGTTCATCATAATCTGGTTTGATGACGAATTCATGACGATCTAAAGAATCTAGATCGATTGTCGTTTCGACTAACTCTTGTAACTTAGTTAGGGGGGTAAAAATTTCCTTAATAGGCGATAACCAATTGACATCAATCAATGTTTTTAATTCATCATCATCTCCCAACTCATTTTGCTTTGTTTCTAAGACTTCAATAATCTCAGGGACTTTGATCAAAAATTGATAGATTCTAACAACATCTTCAAGATTGGCATATACCCCCTTTAGTAGCTTTTTGTTCAATTTTCTTATATCAGGGATGGAGTTCAATAAATCACCTTGTAAAGTAGTTCTTAGTTGAGTATCATCAATAAGCATATCCAGTAGCTTATGACGAGTTTCAATCTCACTTAAGTCAATCAATGGCTGTTTGATCCATTGATGTAGTAATCTTGTCCCACCCACCGATTTACAATGATTCAACAATTGGAACACATTCGAATTTTTGCCATTATTTGAGTTTCTGGCATTTGGAAACAAATTCAAAGATTTAACAGCAGAAGAATCCAGTTTCATAAACTCATTCATTTTGTGATTGATCAATTTGAAATGACCAAAATTCGAATCATCAGTTAGTAGTCCCAAGTATTGTAATATAGCGGATGCAGCATTCAGACCTAAAGTAGCAGATGCAGCATCACCCATGGACAAGGCTAACTCATCACCAACTAATCTTGTCAGATCTTGTTCGATATCTTTATTGTTGAAATCAGAAGATTTGATCTCTGAAACCACTGCACCACAACGATCAATCACACCACACAATTTATTGAAATCGGGATCATCATTAGAGGATGGTGAGGCAATCAACACTTCTTTAGCATCGATCTGGATCAAAAGACTTTCTAAATTCGAATAAAGATCATTATCGATAAACTCAGAAACACTAATCTCTTTAGCGTTTGTATTAGCGAACGAATAGCCGATAGTCTTCCCCTCCTGTTTATTCACCACTTTTAACGCGACAACCACAAGGGCACCATCAGCACCTGTGTCCTGGCCCGTGATCAAATCCTCAACTGATTCCACGTTTCCTGGGGAGGCAAACCTGAGTAATTCCCAATTTTTGTCGTACATTTCCACTTTGAACCCCTTCTCAAACAGACAAAGTTGTAGCAAATTGGACAGCACAGCTGGTGAGAGCGTCACATATTCAACACCATGAGATTCCTTGATCACGCTCTTTGTTTTGTATATGAGTTCAGCGACAAATTGCGCGTCTTGTCCCAAGACGATGTAATAGTCATTCTTGTCCACGATTCTGAGCGTGTTTGGTGCCGCAGCTGGAAGTTTCTGGTACTTTTTGTAGAAGTTGCGCTCGTCGTTGTTGTCAGAAAACTTGAGTTCTGGACGGGCGCTGGACATGTTTGATCTTGTTTTGCTCTTTGATGATAGTTGGCGGTTAAAGAAAGAAAAATCAATAAAACGCGTTTGAATTTGACGTGTTTTCGCGTATTTATAAACAAGTAATTTCTACAAAAGTCAAATCAACGAATTAAATACATCAATAATTTATTATACAGGACAAAGGACAAACCACCGCTTAGACAGACAATGGGAACTCACCGGCCCATTCGTAGATCTCCTTTTTCTTGTTGGTCAACTCCTCAGAACCTTGGGCGATCTTGGCTTTGAAATCTTTCAATCTGTTGGCTTCCTTTGGTAGTTCAGATTGCACTTTGATGGCGTACTTAACAGCCCAGTCAATGTAACGGACAACCTTCTTGAAATCCTCTTCACCTAAACCTCTAGTACTCATAGCTGGGGCACCGATTCTGACACCACCTGGGACCAAGGCAGATTTATCACCTGGAATGGAGTTCTTGTTTAGGGCAATATTTATGTTTTCACAAACTGTTTCAATTCTGGCACCATCGATACCCTTGTCTCTTAGGGAAACCAACACCATGTGGGAATCAGTACCGTTGGAAACCAAGTTGTAGTTGAGGTTTTTGAACTCTTCTTCCAAGGCCTTGGCGTTTTTCAAAACTTGTTCTTGGTAAGCTTTGAATTCTGGGGTAGCAGCTTGTTTCAAAGCAGTGGCCAAGGCAGTAATGGTATGGTTATGTGGACCACCTTGGTGACCTGGGAAAACAGAAAAGTTGATTGGGTTTTCCAAATCGTAAAAGATCTCTTTACCAGTTTTAGCATTGACGGATCTGACACCTCTTCTGAAAAAGATCATGGCACCTCTTGGTCCTCTTAAAGATTTGTGAGTGGTGGTAGTGACGATATCAGCATATTCAAATGGAGATGGAATGACACCAGCAGCAATCAAACCAGAGATATGAGCCATATCAACAACCAAGTAAGCACCAACTTTGTCAGCAATTTCTCTCATTCTCTTGTAATCAATCAATCTACAGTAAGCAGAAGTACCAGCAACAAGAACTTTTGGTCTGTAAAGTAGAGCATTTTTTTCTAATGTGTCGTAATCAATGATACCAGTTTGTAAATCGACTCTGTATGGCATGGTTTCGAAATAAGTAGAAACAGCGGAAATCTTTCTAGTATCGGTTTGATAACCATGAGACAAATGACCACCATGTGGTAAATCAAGACCCATCAATCTTTCATGTGGTTTCATGATAGCTTGGTAAACTTGTAAATTAGCTGGAGAACCAGACAAAGTTTGGACGTTAACACCCCATTTTTCTTTATCCAAGTTAAAAGCTTCCAAAGCTCTTTTTTGACAAAGTAATTCAATTCTGTCAATGTGTTCATTACCACCATAGTAACGAGCACCTGGGTAACCTTCAGAGTACTTGTTACACATTGGAGTTCCTAAAGCGTCGAAAACAGCAGTAGAAGTGAAATTTTCAGAGGCAATCAAGACGATAGAGTGACGTTGTCTGTCAATTTCATCCTTGATAATGGATTCAACTTCTGGATCGGTGTCTTTCAAGTGACCTTCGACTAATTGTCTGTGAGATTCTGGCAAAGCGTATGGCATTGTATATGAGCTTGTTGTTGCTGATGTTAAAAATTAACTATCAAGAGATGAAGAGATGAGTCTGATGTTGGGTTTTATATACGCAATTTTTCAGTTTCCCGGGACATTTTTTTTTTTCAATTTTGTAATTTGCACCATGGGCCAACAGAGTCACCGGTGTAAAATATGTATAGAGCTTATATAGAAAGTATGGATTTTGTGCGAGTTGATGGTTTGTGATTTGATGCAAAGATCTAATAAATTCGTAACTTGCAGTTTATTAGCTTAGATTGATCAATTTGTGTGTTTATTATACCAGTAACTCTGTGAAGTACCATATAACCTGGGACTCCTGCAACGGAGCATGTGATATTTTACGACTTCTGTATGTCTTGAATCTCATGTTAGCCAAACCATCAACAAGTTTTCATTTACCCATCAATATCACACTACCACTTCTAAAGGAGCACTAGTACTCATACTACCGCCAGACTCCAGTCAATCACTTATGTGTCAAATTAGCCTCTCTGACTTCTTCCCATACAGGGCTTCATTTTGACACATTCGGGATTCTGACTTCTTTGCTGACTCCTCTCGCATACAGATGCTTTGACACTTTTGGAGATATCCAGGAATCCTCAACCTTGAGGGCTCTAGTCAGATACGACAATTGAAAAAAGATGTATAGCCTTCTAGTGATCGTGCTACTACAAAAAGGATAAAAGTTCATTGGCTTCGTTGACACCTTTCATCAACCGGATACTAAATTAAGTATCAAGTAAACACATATGAAAGATTGGAACTAAATTATCACAATCAGAACCACCAGGAACCAAAAGACAGTAGATATTTTTGATATAGCAAGTTTCCAATCTGTACCTTATTGTTCCTGTATAAACCCAAAGATGAAAGACCTTCGTAATAGGTAAGAATTGTTTAGCAATGGAAAAGAGAAAGATTCTATCGTAGCATTTAGCCCTTAGCCCTTTAACGAAGTACTCTTACCTCCCTTTGCGCATACGGAGAACAACTTTGATAAGTTTGAGGAGGTATGGCGTGTGAGAAAAGCCTAATCTGCAAGCTTATTGTGCAATACTCTTCTACATCACCAAACGGGACAGTCATTTATCCTAACTGGCGTCAATTTTTCACTACAACTTGAATGAAATGCAATTTCTTGTTCATATATCGTATTTCCACTCAGAAAATATAAGAATTATCATTTTTTGTAACCTTGTTCAGCCAATGATTCCACAATGGCATTGTAAGCTTGATCCAAATGACCCAATTTAGAATCAAGCGCACTGATACCCATATGACCAACTCTGAAATATTTCCCAATCAATTGCTTATGAATGGCACCAGCAAAGACAATACCCTTTTTATAAACTGACGAAACAAATTTAGCACCGTCAATACCTTCTGGGAAATAAACGGCACTTAATCCAGATGCTGTGACTTCTGGTTTGACAGGAATGATCTTGAGTCCTAAATCAGCTAATTTGCCCTTAAATTCATCCGATGCTTTCTTGTGATTAGCAAATCTCTTGTCTAATCCACCAGCCAAGATTTCATCGGTGGAAACTTTTAAAGCATTAACTAATTGAACAGCAGGTGTAGCGAAATAAGAGCCTTTACCAGCTTCGAAATTGATCAAGTTTGGTAACCATCTTTGTAAAGAGGCATAGTATGAAGTTTGAACAGGTCTATCCAAAGCTCTCTTCACAGCTCTTTCAGATAAGAACCCCACAGACAAACCTGATGGAGCACCAAGAGCCTTTTGAGAAGCAGATAGCACGTAGTCCAACCCCCATTTGGAGAATTCAATGTCTTCAACAGCAACTGAACAAACACCATCAACAACAATCAAAGTCTCTGGAGAAACTTTTTTGACAACTTTAGAAATTGCTTCAATTGGAGAAACAACAGCAGTAGAGGTATCGACATGAGTAGCAGTGATTACAGAATACTTTTTGGAACTCAATTGAGCTTCAATATCACTCAATGGAACCACATCACCAACAGGCGCAGTCAACACATCGACGTTAGCACCATAGACTCTTAAACAGTCAGCGAAAGAATCAGAGAAAAACCCAGTAGATAGAACCAAAACGTTATCACCTGGATAAACCAAATTAGAAGCAGTGATATCCCAACCTAGAGTTCCTGAACCTGCAATGACAATGGCTTGATCCTTTTCATTAGTGGACTTGAACACTTGACGTAAATTCTTCAAAGTTGATTGGAAAATGGACACAAATTTTGGAGAAGTATGAGAAAGTGATTGGATCGATTGTGCTTGTCTGACTCCTTCAGACACCATGATTGGGCCTGGGATCAATAATAAGTTTTCATCGGATGACATTTTGGTGATGGTTGATTGTGAGAAATAACGAGTGGTAGTGAAGAGAAAAGAAGTGCTCGGTTTATATAATTTAGAGTGGATAAGCAATTGTTTCGCGCCGTTATGAGTAATATTTCGATAATTGTTGGTAAATGGCTGAACGGTGAAAGGACGATGGATACTAATTCTTCCCATTTTTAACAAGTTATCAGACCTAGCAATGCTAGTTCTCAATGTGATCCTATTACAAATAGTACTAACAATCTACAACTACAACTCAGTACAAGCATTATTTTGTCTTTTGTCCTATGAAAACCCCCCATGCCATTTATCTCTATCAGTGATCTCCACAAAAATCCACATCGCCGCCCGCTTTTCGCCGATAAGTTCAGCCGCGCTTATTTCCGTTTTAGGAGACCGGCTTGAATCTTTGCAAACTCATCATCGTCAATGTCATAAGTGGTGTTTGATTTTGCCCTTGTCTTTGTTTTCGTCTTTTGCTTCTTGGACTTCTTAGGCTCTGCGTACTTAGATTCGAGCTTGCTGATCAGGTCGTCCATGTTTTGTCTCTTTCTGGATTGAATGAGTTGCTTGAGATCATCTTCTGTGTCTAGTTTCTTATTCTTTCCAATAATCTCAGACTTCAACTCCTCAGCTTCTTTGGACTCATCCTTTTGTGCTTTCAACAACTTTTTGAACTCAGTCTTTCTCTTTTTTTGATAACGCTCCCAATTGGCTGTAGATTCAATGACACCTTTCTTGATCAAGTCTGTGACAATATCAAACAATCTAACTTCTTCTTCTTTGGTGATTTCAGTATGCGGGATGGTCTCAAACAACACTAGAAACTCACCGTCATTCTCAATCCAACTCTCAATAATATCCTCCTCTTCGTCACTAGACCCTTGATATACAGCCTTATCCTTTTGAATACTCTCCTCTGTGATTTCTGCCTTAACTTGACTAAAATACTCAAACCAGTCAAAATCAGAATCTCCAATATCTTCTAATGATCCTGTAGTATCGTATCTTTTCCTTTTCTTGGAATCACTGAGGATCATATGACTGAATTGGATCTGCTCAAAGAGCGTTTTAGATGCAATTTGTTCTTCTTTTGTCTTGGAAACTAATTTATCAGGATGATGAACAAGACATAGCTTTCTGTAGGACTTCTTGATCTCCGCCTCAGATGCAGTGGTGGAGACATTTAATGTAGCGTATGGGTCAATATCTGGAAAGGGAACTGGCATTTTGATGTCTACTTGAGTTGTAAAGGAAAACCAGTTTGAACTGAATCTCTGTGGTATTTTGATTTACATACGCGTTTTCGAGACCGCGTAAAAAGTGTGCCCGTAACCGATGACCTATACTACTTTTTTCTTTAGAACTTGTAGCTTGAGAAGACAATTTGAAGGCTGGACTAGTTGCCAATCAGAATAATCATGGTCTACTACTTCAAATCAGTGGGGGCGGATGGCTCCTTCACAGATAGCCCGAGATTTATCTATATGGGGAAAGACAAGATGGAGAATGAAGACTTGATCAAGTATGGATTTGACGAGGATATTTGGTTCCATGTTGATAATTTGAGTAGCGCTCATGTCTATCTTAGACTGGAGCCCGGTGAGAACTGGGATGAGATACCGCAAAGTTTACTGACTGGTAAGTATGATGCCGTTCTTATGATTGTTGTTTGCCCAAATACTAACATCTTTACTAGACTGTGCACAGTTAACCAAGGCTAATTCCATTGATGGGAACAAAAGAGATAACATCACAGTGATTTATACTCCATGGTCTAATTTGAGAAAAACTAAGGGAATGGTAGATGGGGAAGTTGGATTCAAGAACCATAAAAAGGTGAAAAAGATTCATATTCAGACCAGAGAGAATGCCATTATTAACCGATTGAAGAAAACAAGAGAGGAGATAATTGGACGTAATCATTTGATCAATGCTAAGAATGATAGAGATCAGAATGCAGTCAAGAGACTGGTTGAGGAGAAGAAGAGATTGAAAGAAGAAGCTGAATTAGAGAAAAAAAGAGTTGCAGAAGAAAAGAAAAGAAGAGAGACCATGTATGATTATTTGAATGATGAAGAAGAATTAGAGAAAAGTAGTAATAAAAAAAGGATGTATGATCCAGAGGAAGATTTTTGGTAAATATCATGTCATGATCAAGAATCTATTCAAGTGAGAGATAGTGATCTACAGATATTTATTTTGAATTTAATCAATCATGTAAATTAAACTCTTTATGCTTATAATAAATAAAAAACATTATTCCTTTTATTCATTGGGGAGTATTGTCGAACACGGTGGATATGGAGAGAGGTGTTATTTGTTCTAATTGTTTTTAATATCAGTTTTTTTTTTGGTGGCTCTTCATCTTTGAAATATTGTATGAATGAATATAATATAATTTAAATCGTTCTCAATAGATATCGATAATCTTAGTTGATCTTCCCGGCAAAGATACCAGCTTCTCTTTGACCATCCCACTTCTCGACCCAGTCAACAGGACATAATGCAGCATAGGTCTTGTAGAAAACTTTACATGGTTCGAAATCTTCACCTTTAGCATTGATACATTTGTGATAATCGACATATGATTGCCAGCAGTGCTTGGTTTGGTTTTGGTTTGGGAAACGAGCGTCGAAAGCGACGGTTCTCAATTCAGGTGTTTCGTCAGACATTGTTGATTTGTGTGTTATTTGAGTAATTCAACCTATTCAACAAAGACAATCAATTACTCTCACTTCCTAACATTGAATTTTTCGTATGATGTTTTTTCCCAAGCACCAACTTTCCACGGCATTTGATTGGCTCTCAGTTCCGGAGGATTTTTTTCATAAAACAAGTTCGAGAAATACCGGATTTCAAATCTTGTGATGAGTTATGTTATGTTATTTATTTATTTTTTTTTTTTTTTTTTTTTTTTTTTTTTTTTTAAAATAAATTTTATAAGCGCTGAGACGCTGAGATCCACACATTGACACCTTTTTTTGGTGTGTAAAATTTCGAACTAGCCGTATTTAGTCTTCTTGATTCTGTTTTCGAGATGGGTGACGAAGTGATGGCAAAGGTGAAGGGCGTCCGCAAGGGCCAGGTCTCGCAAGGGTTGGACGTGAAATTGTCGAACCTCGTGTACAGACTGCTGGATGAGAAGACCGCTGAGCACAAGAGAAAGAATCCAGACGAGACAGACCCCCTGGCGCACATCGCACTGGCCAGAGACCTTACCAGTTTGGATGCTATGATTTATGCTCAGCAGAAGGATCTATCGCTGCAGCGTGTGAAGAAGGTTGTGCTACAGAAGACTTTGGATAGGATCCTCAATGAGATGAGAGAAGAAGAGGCAATTGAGATAAACAACGCCCTGGGTGAGATCATGGACGATGACGACAATAACAATAATGATAGTGATTTGGAAGGCGTGGAAGTTGACCAGCTGATGGAAGTGACCCATGAGCAGGCAAATAACATGAACAAGAGCGTTGTGGATCTGTGGAATATTAAACCAGCAGAGATCAAACAGGAGGAGATAGAGAAGGATGAGTCCACAGAGAAGGAGATGGTGGAAGGCGTTGATGGTTCAAGTAACGAAGTGAAGGTGAAAAAGTCTAAAAAGAGATCAAAAGACTCCTCAAAACCATCCAAGAGACAAAAAGGTGAGTTACACTGCGAATTCTTTTGTGATATTTATTAGTCAACTTTACTAACAACTACAGTAGACAAAGATAGAGCCCCTCCACAATCATCACTAGCGGAACTTGGTGGTATGGACGATGTAATAACACAATTAATGGAACTTGTCGGTATGCCTATATTACATCCTGAAATTTATAAAGCCACAGGAGTTGAGCCCCCAAGAGGTGTACTGTTACATGGTCCTCCAGGTTGTGGTAAAACCTCGATTGCCAATGCCCTTGCAGGAGATTTGAAAGTACCCTTCATCAATATTTCTGCGCCTTCAGTTGTCAGTGGGATGTCTGGAGAATCCGAAAAAAAAATTCGTGAGTTGTTCGACGAGGCGAAGACTTTGGCTCCTTGTATTATATTCTTCGATGAAATCGATGCTATTACCCCAAAGAGAGAAGGTGCTCAAAGAGAAATGGAAAGAAGAATCGTGGCACAAATGTTGACTTCAATTGATGAGTTGAGCTTGGATAAAACTAATGGTCAACCGGTAATTATCATTGGTGCCACTAATAGACCGGACTCTTTAGACCCTGCTTTGAGAAGGGCAGGAAGATTTGATAGAGAAATTTGTCTAAATGTTCCATCTGAAGCCTCAAGATTACATATTCTGAAAAAAATGACCCAGCCTTTGAAGATTGATGGGGAATTAGACTTCGCTAAATTGGCCAAAGCTACTCCTGGTTATGTTGGTGCGGATTTAAAAGCTTTAACTACAGCAGCTGGTATTTGTGCAATCAAGAGAATTTTCAACACCTTGGCTCAAGATGATAAAGAAGAGTTACAACAAGAGTTGAATGATAATTTGAATCTCTCCACTATCCAAAGATTCTTGTTGAAACATCCAAATCCGTTAACCCAGGAACAATTGTCCCCTCTAGCTATCACATACGAAGATTTCCTTACTGCATTACCAACAATCCAACCAACTGCCAAAAGAGAAGGTTTTGCAACAGTACCTGATGTAACGTGGGATAATGTTGGTGCTTTAACTCATATCAGAATCGAATTGAACATGGCTATTGTCCAACCAATTAAGAACCCAGGGATCTATGAAAGAGTTGGTATCCATGCGCCAGCAGGTGTACTTATGTGGGGTCCACCTGGTTGTGGTAAAACTTTGTTGGCTAAAGCGGTAGCCAACGAATCAAGAGCTAATTTCATTAGTATCAAGGGTCCTGAACTACTAAATAAATATGTCGGTGAATCTGAAAAAGCCATTCGTCAAGTTTTCACAAGAGCTAGAGCATCTGTTCCGTGTGTGATATTTTTCGATGAATTGGATGCCTTGGTTCCAAGAAGGGACTCTTCATTATCTGAAAGTTCATCGAGGGTTGTGAATACTTTATTGACAGAATTAGATGGGCTAAACGATAGAAAGGGGATTTTCGTCATTGGTGCCACTAATAGGCCAGATATGATTGATCCTGCAATGATTAGACCAGGAAGATTGGATAAAACGTTATTTATTGAATTACCAAATGCTAATGAAAGATTAGACATTATGAAAACTGTTATCAATATCAATAAGACCCCATTACATTCAGCAGTTGACCTTTCTTCTATTGCACATGATGAGAGATGTAGAAATTTCTCAGGGGCCGATATCTCATCATTGATTAGAGAAGCTGGTGTGATTGCATTGAAAAAGAAGTTTTTCAAAACGGAGAATACTAATAATAATGATGATGATGAAATGATGGATGAAGATAATGGAAGTGATGAAATCTTGGTCACTGCTGATTGTTTCGAACAAGCTTTGAATACTATCAAACCAAGTGTGAACGACAGAGATCGTAACAAATATGATAGATTGAATAAGAAGATGGGATGGTCATTGACTTCGGAGAACACTAATGAGAGTTCAGGCAAGGCGGATGAATAAAAGATTAACTATTTATTAATTCTTTTTACAAGTTTTTGATTTTTCAGCATGCATTCATAGAGAATTTAATAGTCATTTAATATATTAGAGTAAGATTAGTGTAAGTTCATAATTGACCTCTTCTTTGAACAGTTTTACGTACTCTTGAAACTTTCTCCAAATCAAAAGATTTTTCAAAAGAAACATATGGTAATCCAGTCTTACCAAAATTTTTTAATACTTCATTTGATGCAAACTCCCAAATTGGTACCTCTGTCTTGCCTCTGATCAAGATGTATTCATGATTATCTGGTTTCTTGATATTCTCGTACGGAGGAATGTAAAGGTTGATCAGCTTTGCCTCTCTGTCGATTGAATGAATCAAAGCCAATGATTTGAACGCTAAATCAACTGAAGTGTTCATCAGGAAAGTTGAGTCTTTGATAAAAGGAAGCTCAGCATCATTCGGTAATTTCAATTCCTGAAATCTAGTTGCTCTGAACGAATACAAAGCAACAATCGAACCCTCTATTGCACTCAGGGAATCCTTTTCTGATATCCCACTCAGGGATAAGATATGAAGTGCCCTGATTCCGTGTTCTCCATAACTGACCTGTACAGGCGATTTGAATAACAAGGGCTGGAAATCAAATCTATACCTCTCCCTCTTATGGAAATATGACAAGATTTTTAAAATCCTTAATTGTGATGATGAGTATCGTGATAAGGAAGAGTTATTGAACATTCCTAGTAAAGGGATGACTTCTATACCGGCAGGGATCACTAGATCTTCCAAATCAAAAGAACCAGAATTTAGATAGACAATATGCGTAGGCCGTACCCTTTCAATCAAATTTTTGGTCAATTTCAGCCCATAACCTTTAATCCAACCAGGTGTATTGATCAACAAGCTTTCATTTTTGATTGCACCATTATTGCCATACTCTAGAATCAAATCGTTGACTAGGTTTTCATATCTTTTTGGTTGATCTTTAGGGGAGTTGAAACCTATATAATGGTTGATCTCGTACGCTGGATTGGTTAAAGATAAATGATTTCCAAACTGGTTTTCTGAAATCTTACTCAGGGATATAGAGTCAGGTTTAGAGTATTCTGGTTGACCTGGGTCCAAATCTAGAAAGTTGATTGGTATACCGTTTGAATCACAGAGAAAGCTCTGAAGTAAAAGCCTTAAAAAAGTTGACTTCCCAGAATTTTTACCACCAATGACAAGCACTTTTAATGCCTCACTCTCTTCCTTATAAGTATTTGTCAATCTTGTAATCTCTCCCATCCAGTTCTTGTAGTTGATTGTGGTAACTGTGTTATCAGGTTTCAATATGGGGAAGAAAGAGTAGCCATGGAAGGCTAGCTCATACTCGTCCAGAGTTTTGAGGTCGTCACTGGTCAAATTATCAAAATTCCAGAATAAGTTCTTGAACAGTGGGCATATCCGTCCTATGGTTTCAAGGCCGGAATCAAGAGAGATTAGTTTCACGACTGATTTGTACTCTGAGCTGAAAAGGTGATCGTTCTCGGGTATCTGTGTGTCACGGACCTTAGATCTGTCAGTGACCTGCGCAGCTTGTATAATTGGCAGAGCATGGGACACTGGGTTCATGAAAACCAATGCCGGAGAGGAAGAGTGGTACGTGATTCCGTTAATGTTGATAGCGCCTCTTTGGATCTCCAAAACAAACTGGCCCCTCACTATGAGCGTCTGGCTCACTTTGAGCCCGAAGATGACATTGTTCTCGCCGTATACGGTGTTATGGTCGCTGATTGTGAAGTTCGAAGAGATGTATTTGGACTCCTGCTGCGGTAAGGAACCTGAAAATGAGAGTGCTCCACCTGTAGTAATAGAGGGGGTCCTCTCCAGTGACTCTGGTGGAGTTTGGATCGGATTTTGGTCTTCATTGGTCATATCTTCATCCTCATCGCTCGTATTGGCATCATACAAAGGAAGATCCTCACCGTTTTGTAAGGCATGGAAAGCTAGAGAAAAGTTAGTAGGAATACTCAACCACAAGAACGCTCATATACTCACCACTCCTGCTCATCTCTGCACGGAAGTAAGCGCCTTAAACAACCAATTGATGTAATACCCAAAAGCACTACTTTACCCTCTTGCGTATACTGTATACATATAAAAAAAAAAAATAAGAATCAATTTACAGAACAAAGTCGCGATTAATCCGTTACGCGCACGCCGAACAGTTGTCAGTTTTCAAAAACACGAACCATCAACAACGACAACAAGCTGCCGTTAGAGGGAGTTCAGACACAGATTTGCGCCCATTGGATTTTGTTTGTGGAGGATTGAGTGCTGCCAGTGTTCAATACAGAGCCCATTCACATATATCCCATTTTTCTAGCGGGACTTTAGCGTTGTTTGATCCGAAGTTGATCTGAAATTGAAATTAAAATCTGAAAGTGGAAGAAGAAGAACTAAAAGATGTCCACACATAGCTACAAGAAGTTCGAGGACTCGGACTCGGGTGCGCTCCCGGACAAGATGACAGTGTTCCAGGACTGTCTGAGGGCATTTAACGCCTCTCCTGTTGATGCGAGAAGATCGCGCACGCTGATTGCCAGATTGTTGAGATTGTTGTACAGCGGTGAAACGTTCCCAAAGCAAGAAGCCACCACCCTTTTCTTCTCCATCTCCAAGCTTTTCCAGCACAAGGACTCCTCTTTGAGACAGATTGTTTACTTGGCTATCAAGGAATTGTCTGCCGTTTCTGACGACGTATTGATGGTGACTTCCTCCATCATGAAGGATGTCCAGAATGGTGATATCATATACAAACCAAATGCCATCAGAACTCTGGCAAGAGTGCTTGACGGGTCTACAGTCCATGCTACTGAAAGACTAATGAAGACTGCTATTGTGGACAGACATCCATCCGTCTCATCAGCTGCACTGGTGAGCTCCTACCATTTATTGCCTGTTGCCAAAGAAGTTGTTAAGAGATGGACAAATGAAACACAGGAAGCTGTCTTGGCCAACAAATCGTTCCCTCCTTCTCCTGAGGGATACATCAACGATTCATTGATGACCCAATACCATGCATTGGGTCTCTTGTACGCCTTGAGAAATCACGACAAGATGGCTTTGAGAAAATTGATCCAACAATTCTCTAAAAACTTGAGAAACCCACTGGCTACTTGTCAATTGATCCGTTATGTCAATGAAATCTTACATGATGATAACTCGTTGATCCCAACTTTATTCCCCTTGTTGCAGGATTGGTTAAATGATAGACATCACTCTGTTAACTTAGAAGCCATCAAAGTTGTTGTTTCCTTACCTGTTTCCAATGATCAATTCGGTGCTGCTGTGTTGCGTTTACAATTTTTACTCTCAAGTCCAAAAGTTGTTTCCAGATTTGCTGCTGTTAGAATCTTGAACAAGTTGTCCTTGAAGAATCCTGAAAAAATTGTCAGTTGTAACAATGAATTGGAATCTTTGATCAGTGATCCAAATAGATCGATTGCCACTTATGCAATCACTACTCTCTTGAAAACTGGCTCTTCTGATAACATTGAAAGACTGATCAAAGTCATCTCTAAATTCATTAATGAAATCTCTGATGAATTCAAAATTATCATCATTGATGCTGTTAGAACTCTATCTTTGAAATTCCCACAAAATTACAAATCAATGTTAAACTTCCTTGTTGATGTTTTGAATGATGAAGGTGGGTTCGATTTCAAAAACTCTGTCGTTGAAGCTCTATTCGATTTGATTCATTTTGTTCCTGAATCTCGTGATCTAGCTTTGGAAAGTTTATGTGAATTTATTGAGGATTGTGAATACACTGAATTATCAGTAAGAATCTTGAACATCTTGGGTAATGAAGGTCCAAAAACTGAAAGTCCAACATTATACATCAGACACATCTATAACAGAGTCGTTTTGGAAAATTCCATCATCAGATCAGCTGCTGTTATTGCCTTATCTAAGTTTGCTTTAATCAACACTGGAATCAAAAATTCCATCAAAATTTTATTACAAAGAATTGTCAATGATGTTGATGACGAAGTCAGAGATCGTGCCATCATCTCTTTGAAATTCTTGGAAAGTGTCGAATCAAAGGAAATTACTGAGAAGGAAGTTATGGAATTGACAAAACCTTCACATACTTATGATTTGTCATTACTTGAAAGTAAATTACAAGTTTATGTTTCTGGTGATACATCAAGTTTTGTTACTCCGTTCGATATCTCTTCAGTTCCAAAGGTTTCGGAAGAAGAATTGAGAGCGATTGAATTCAAAACTAAGACCACGAAATTCGAAGAAGAAAGAAGAGAAACCTCGTCAGCTCATGAAGGTTCTGTCACTCCATCTAAAGATCTGGAAAAAAATCAAACAGCAGAATTATCAAGACATCAATACATCCAGGAGTTATCTCAAGTTGCGGAGTTCAACGAATACGGTGCTGTCTTACATTCTTCCAATATCGTTTCCTTAACTGAAAAGGATACCGAGTTTGTCGTTGAAGCAGTCAAACATATTTTCAAAGAACACATTGTTTTGCAATTTAATGTTGAAAACACATTGGATGATGTCTTACTAGAAATGGTTTCTGTTGTTGCCGAAGCTGAAGCCGAAGAAATTGAGGAAGAATTCATTTTATCTGTTGAGAAATTGACTCCACATGGTAAAGGCACAGTGTACGTTTCTTTTACTAAACCAGCTGAGCCATCTGTGTTCACCACTTCTTTCAACAACACATTATCTTTTACGTCTAAAGAATGTGATAGCACAACATTCGAAGCATTGGACGATCAAGGGTTCGAAGATGAATATCCAATTGAAGCATTGGAAGTCAATGCAGGTGATTTCATTATTGGTGGATTCAATTCCAACTTTGACGTTACATTTGATGAATTACCATCTCAAAGTTCAGCTACTTACAAGATGGATTCTAATTCTATTCAAGAAGTAGTTGACCAAATGGTTGAGAACCTTTCATGGGAACCAGTCGCTGGAAGATCTGTGTTTGATGCCAATTCTCATACTACGAAATTCTACGGTAAGAGTCTTGAAGGTGAGAGAGTTGCTGTTCTGATCAAATATGTTAAGAGCTCTCAAGGTGTTACTCTGAAGGCTGTTGTCAAAGCCGAGGATGAGGAACTAGCTGAAGCAGTTTTGAATGGTCTTTCTTGATCATCATGACGGCTTAGTTGATGTACCCTAATGTTTTTTATATTTTGTCTAGACAATTTTCACATATATTACTGAATGGAAAAAGAATTTGTTTTAATTGAATAGAGGCGTAGTTCAAATACAGCTTCGTTATTACTCATTCTTAACATCATTCATTAAAAGCTTTTATCATATTCACAAACAAGTCATCACAAAACATTAAAAAATATAAACATAAAGAGTTCAATTCCAACTGAAACTCTGTAGAAATTCGTAGTATAATAATAATAGTAGTAGTAGTAGTAGTAGAAAAAGTGGAAAACCACATCAAATATATCATCAAAATATAGGAAAAAACATCATCTTTTTTTTGTCAATTTGTTGAGAATGGGCTATAATACAAAGGGAACAACTCAATTGATCAACACAGAAGATCATTGAACTCATAACAACATTAACTTTTCATAATAATTCCTTTCAAATCCAGATCAACTAGAATGTAGGAGCAAAATAGTATCAACACTTTCACATCTTAGTGAACATGGACATCAAGAATTTATCATTGGCATCAACACCCATTGCTTTATCCAGGTTCTCTAATTCTTCTAAAGAGTAACTTGGATTGGATGAACTCAACAAGTACATCAAAGGATCATTACCATCTTCATTGTTATGGAATGAATGTGGATTCTGTGGTACGTGATGAGAGTTGACATTGTTCAAATTCACTTGGTTGTGGCTGTGATTCACTTGGTTGTTGTTGTTGCTGCTGTTATTTTGAGATGGAGCGGTGATAGTCACCGATGTTTCCAAAGCCATTGGATTTGTATAGATCTTTCCAAGGATGTTGTGATCCTCCATAATATGAGAAACTTGACTCTCAAATCTTTGTTCAAATAATCTATCTGCATTCATATTGATGTTCATATTGCTGTTGTAAACGTTGATTTGATCAAAAGTTTCTTGCTTGATAGGCTCGTTCATGTTCTGGAAATCCTGTGTGAAATCCAAAGAATTCTCAAAGGCATTTGGAGCATGGTTTAGCCCAACTTCATTGTCATATAGATCATTTAAATCGCTTAGGTCTTCTGGGAGGGAAAGCTTTTCTAAAGGGTCAATCTCGTGGGATAAAGGGGATTCATAGGCAAGTCTTTGCTTTTTGTTGTTGGTTCTCATCTCAAAATCATACTCCATGTGCTCTGAAGCTGGAGTCAAGGAGGATGCTGGACTGTTGGTCATGGACATTATAGGGGAAGAGGTGGATGCTGGTGTGTAGGCAGAAGTCCAGCTTCTTTTGGAGGTTGTAGAGCAAGGGGTAGATGAGGTTGAGGAGTAGCGGTGCTCCCCAAAGTTGGAGCACAAGACGTGGTTATGCTCGTGCTTGATGATATTGACGGCCCAGTTCTTGTGTTTGACAGAATAACTAACTCTTAGTCTGAAAGGACAGGATTCTTCAGGCGAAGTTCTAATTCTCTTGGTGACACTTTTCCCATTGACGAGTTTGGTCTGAGGAAGTCTTGGAGCAGAAGCCTTTCTATGAAGGTTCTTGCACTTGAATACCACTTTTGAAGCGTCTGATCTTTCGATAACCAAATTGATACCTCTGGATTCTAATCTATCACGTATCCATGGTTTGATATCATCACGGTTTGAAAATTCAGGAACAGGATGTAGAGCCTCAAGAAGTTCCTCGTTTGAAGATATTCTGTAGCTGGACTCAAGTGATCCAGGGTATGACACTGGATTGCTGCTCATTTCTGGACGTTGTACTAGGCTTGACAAAAGGAATGGGTCTGAAAGCGGAATTTGGCCTGTTTCAGAGGGCAGAGCTTAGTGCGAAAATTGAGGGGCTCTTCACTGATAGAGACAGATATAGCAGTGGTTTGAATATTTGAGTGGACAAGACAAAGTACACGTTAATTTGGATTGCAACTTGAAAGGAAAATTCTTTTAAATATTTATGGTAAATATTCCAGGCTGATGGAAAAGATAATTCTTAAATAATCTAAACGATCAACGCAGAATTTTAGAGCTGGAGCCAATGAGCCTGCTGCGTGGGCCGTGATCGCTTGTGAACGCGGGACGCTGCAGGAAAAATTTTTTATCTTTGCCATCAACGACCAATGAAAATTGAAATAGCTGGACAAATGGGACAAGTGGAAGTGAATAGGGACAACAGTTGTAGTGACTGCTGAAGAAATCTAACAATGGCTGTACACTTCATAAAGGCAATGTATTGTGGTAGTGGAGCCAAGGTGAACCTTTGGGCTGATTATTTTATCTTAAAGGTGGTTAGTAAGCCAAAATTGTAAGCTTAAACGTTGGATTTCCCGGTTCGCTTGTCCTGAAGTCACACTGATTTTCGAGATTAGATGCCATCAGATAAAAAAAAAAAAAAATAGAAGACAGAGAGAGAGCATATAAACTCTGGACAAAGGGCATCTGTCCCAAACAGAAAAAAGAGTTTATGGTTTATGGTTACCGGGATTTTATGGAGAGTTACTTTAGCGGTTGCGAAAGCTCGAAGTGTAAATAAGAAAGGGCAATTGCCGTTCGGATTGAACGATGGTGTAATCACAACTTTGAAATGGGGACGAACTGATCACGTAGAGATCGAGTCACTACTTATCATCTATGGTCTACGGTTGCTGGGTATAACGGTTGGTCCCTTGTTGATATCCCGGGACTTCGTGTCAAACAGCCCTTAACCGATCCAACAAAGCCATTAGTACCTATGGCGCTTCAATTTTACATGCAGAGGAGTCATTTAATTCTTGACTTGACATATATTTCGTTCCCGGCCAAGGAGACGCGTTCAAGTTTGAAGTCTTCAAGGCTCGCTGCTCAAGCTTTTCCACTTAAATTTTATGGACAGAACTTGGCGACTTTTTTCTTTGTGTTTGTCCATGTTTCACTCCAAAAGTTGGGCTTGTAGTGCATGGCGCATCCAAATATCTAGCAGCTCTGCATCAGGCCCCGCTCCTTCCTGCCAATAGTGGTATTGAGTAGTAGCAGACGCTAGCTAAACGATCTATGCTGTCAGTTGGGCTACATAACGCTGTAGCGTTTAAGCTTAATTGCACGGCCAGAAAGGTATTTTGGTAATCTTATTGTTTGTAAAGCTTAAATTTCCAATACCCAACATCGGGCTTTGAAAACATAGATCGTTTAAGTATGCGCTATAGCTCAAGGACGCGTACCGTGTAAGGCATGATAAAATACGTATACCCCATCAGAGCTATGTGTCATCGAAAAGATCTACAAGTGTGCTCAGTTTTGACCCTTTTCCCAACGTTTAATTTTGCGCCCCTTCTACATAAATGCTTTGGTTGTTTTGAGCCAAATCACTGATCGAATAGATAACTTTGATGAGACCGGCATCGGAATGCTGGCCTAACCACGGAGATCCCAAGAAATCCGTACAAAGGATTATAGAGGGAGGACAAAACGGACATGAGCTGAAATCAAGGCCATGACCTTCCGCTCCTTATGGTTGGTGATGAAGCGAGCCAGAACACTTTGAATGTTGGAACACTTTTGATTAGTGATTTCACCACTGTTAGTTCAACTCTTATTCAAAAGTCCATTCCGTACTAGGCGATATCCAGAATTCAAAGCGTATTACATATAACTTACGCATATAGAGATGTTTGTCCTATTTGTCCAACATCAAAAAAAGTTGTTCTTCTCTTTGTCTTGTGGAAAACGGTGGAACATCTCAAACAATTTGGGGATCTTCCATCGGTGTTATAAGTCGGCCATACAGAGACCTGGCGGTGTTAAAAAGAAAAAAATGCGATTTATGTGTTTTCTGTTGGGGGTCCTTTCAGATTATGATCCTATAGAGAATTTGTATAAAACACATACTCTCGTCACCTAGAGAGTAGACTTTATCACTGCTTGCCTTGAAGTGCTTTCAATTATACAACATGAGAGGCTAAAAACTTGTGGCAATAGCTGTATTGCGCGAAATTCCCGTGGGGTTTTGAGTTTTGAGGCCTCAAGTATTTTTTCGCTTTCTTGATAATGGTAACTTTGAGTGTGTCGATGTACAAACCCCATAACGTACTGAAACTCAAGCAGTGAAAGAGATATAATCATCTCTGTTTATCTTTCCATTTCTTATCTTTTGGAGTTCAAAATTCGAACTTCCACATAATTTTCGACTCTACGACACATATTGCCATGGAAACTAAAAATCGCGCTAAAATTTCTTGTGAGCCAAAGAGATTAGCAATGAGCGTACGCGATCAAATTGTTCGCTTGCAGAATCGATTTAGCGTGTAGACTGTAACGTTTTTACACTGTCAGCCTGCTAGTAGCCTGTGATTGTAGTTCAAGCTCATTCTATTCAACGGATTTTGCGATCACCAATCCTCCAGCTGAAAGTGACTTAGCCATTAGATTGACGAAGCTCTTTCTGACAGCCATTCATTGATCTTGTAGGGCATAGAGAAACAGCCGAGACCACAACAATGGGAGACGGTACTCAAAAGAGATCCCTGTCATATCACCTTCCAAGCAACAGTAGCTCGACAATACAATTCATCCACCAATCAAAACACGTCTATGTATTTCGCTCCTCAGGCAACCCGAACACTCAAAACTCGTGTGCCTCTGAATTTCTCGCCTACGTGGTAGGGACGCGTCCTTGCGCTGAAAAGTAAACAAACGCGATCTAAAAATCACCACCAAAAAAGTTCGCGACCCGCTCAATTGCAATTATTCCTACTAGCTATCAACAACATCAATTTTTTGGAAACGGCCTTGTCATTCTGTTTTTGTTCTCTTCATCCAGCTGCCGCTCTTTCACCAGACTGAGACACGTGTGACTGCTTTGTCTTCATTCACTCGCTGCATCTACCATCCATACAAAAGAAATCCTAGATCTCTTCATTTGTTGAGGCTTCAAAAGAGAGAAACCTTCCACCATTTAGAACAACAACACGAGCACAACCAGCACAGAGACAATGCGCGCGTACCACATGCCCTCCATGCCAGAAATGTCATTGGACTACAACCACAACCAAGGTGGGATAGCAGATACAAAACAGATGAAACGTGAGTTCAAGCCAAGGGCTATATTCTCCTTTTCCTTATTCATTGTTTACTAACTAGCCTCTATGCTTCAGTCAAAATCCTCTATGCCCTCGATGATAATACAAACTACTTAGCCAGATCCAACAACCTTTGCGCTGTTAAAACCGTATCCATCCCTATCCCTGGTCAATCAAACTTCATGACTTTAGGTGTTGTGGCCTTGAAGGATGTCATAGCTCCCGTTATGGATTCGAGTCCGGAGCTTTTCTCAGATCCAAATATGGACTACTCCGTCTATGTGAAAGATGTTTCAGAGGAAGATGAGCCCTTTGTTGGGCAAGGCTTGGTTTCTAAGATTTTCAATGTCAATGAAGAAGTTCTTGTCCCAGGTCGTGTTTGTTCAAATTTTGCTGCACTCTTAAGCTCTAAAGGTCCATCAGAAACTTTGGAAATAAGGTTAAGATTGGCTAAAGTGAAGACTCAATTACAACCTTCTTCTCATCCATCTCCTAATCCAGAATCTCAAACTCAATCACATTCACGTCAGAACTCCTATCAGCGACAATATCAGTCTATTCAGCAATCCAATGGCCAAGATTACGGTATTCGTTCTACTCATCAGCAAAATCAACATTCAAAGTCCCAGCAAACTCAACAACAAAGGGTGAGCTCCAAGAGGAAAGCCGACAGCTCTACGGATACTGAAGATGAAAATGATTCGAATGAGTTTGTGCAGCCTGGGCCGATCAATGTCCTACCTCCACAAAAACTACAAAACATAAATAATAGACTAGTTAACACAGCACAAGCACCAAAGGCTTCAAGAACGCAATCTTTGCCAACTTTCAACATGGATTGCAAACCTCCTATTCCCAAACCCATTGAAAAATTCCCTCCAAGATCAATTGCTCGTCGCATTTATATGGCTGATAAGAATAATGGGAAACAACAACAACAGAATTATAGTTTCTTGATCCAGACCGTGGATGAGAATAGTTCGCCTGTGGAATTGGTTACTGAAGTTTCAAAGAGATTTGCACCAGATTTTATGAACAAGATGAGTGATAAAAGTAAAACAAATAACATTACGAGGGCGTCTAAAGGCTCAAATAAAAGAAGGCAACAACTTCCGAGTCAACCAAAAATTGAAGAAGAGAAGGAAGATTCAGTGACATTTTGTTTCCATTGCAAAACGACTAATTCTAGTATTTGGAGAATGTATGAGAATGATGATGGTAAAAGAGACTTGATGTGCACGAATTGTTATAGTTACTTACATCAGAAGGGAGTAATGAGACCACAAAGATTAATAGAAAGAGCTAGAAAGAAGAAAGAGAAACAGTTCACATCTTCTTCGCCAACGAGCTCTGGTAACGATACATTTCAGAACTCTACACCCATGGGGAACAAGATCTCATCATCATCTATGAAACCACCTATGGCATCTACATCACATTCCGATAATCATACACCAGCTCCATTACAATATCAATGTAATTCATCTGATGGATTGACTGGATTTGAAGATGTTGATATTGATTTTGCATTCGGACCATTGACAGATATAGATCCATTACCACAAGATCAAACGCCTCAAGCTGAACATAAACGACAATCCAAATCGATCAGTGAAGATAAAGAGAACATTCCACCTGTGAAGCCTTTGAATAATAGTAACGCACCAATTGCAATCAAAAAGGCAACGAGGCAGACATCATTTGAGAAAATGCTTGCGAAATCGTTCAGTGGAGTTCCTCCTTCAATGACACACAATGGGGTATCGCCGAGTGAGTGGATGGCTGATTTGTTCAACGATGCTGAAGCCACGCCAAAGGATCAAGACAACAATGTTACGAATACTGCATCCACCAACAGTGTGAGCAACAACAATCCTACCCCTCGAGATGTTGACAGCAATACTCCGAAGGACATTCAAACGTGCAATACTTTACCATGCGCCGAGGAGTCTCCTGAAACGGTGAATGATTCTAAAACGTTGAAGAACCTCAAAGCACAAGCCATGCCCTCTTCTCCATTGATCATGATGAACAACGACGATGACAACAACAGCTCTCCCAACAGTATGACGAACGATTGGACAATGATGAGCGAGAATACAAGGCTAAGTTCTACTAGTGGTGTCAATAATAATGCGGAAGGTTCACAGAAAATCGCACAAGGATTTGCTGATCAACACAACGATGAGTTTACGACTGCATGAGTATAATTGTTAGATCTATGTATAAAATACCATAATTTATATAATTCTATTTACCCTTTCTTGTAAGTTCAAAGATTATTTATAGCGGCATCTATGTTTACATTTTTTTGCCTGGTTACTACGGTAAAAGTAAATAAAAAAATCACAGCCCGCGAAAATGGAAAATTCCGAAACGTTTACACTTTGAAGTTGAAGAATTGGTGGATCTCGATTTAGTTATTACTCGTTCGTTGTTGTTTGTTTGTTTGTTTGTCTGTCTGTTTTGGTTGCTTTGTCCTTATTTGTCTCTCTTTATACCCTAAAATGAGTTTCATATATTACTTTATAGCACTGTTGGTGACACTGTTTGTCCTTTTGTACACGACAATTGTCCTCTTTACACACAAACCGCGTCCAGCAGTGGATTCGGAACTACACTACATCACCACAACGGGCACTAAGATCGACAGGACGCTGAGACCGCTACCTAAGAAAGGCCAGACAGAGAGTATTGATGGGGTGGTGCTCAGTGTTGTTGTCCCATGTTACAACGAGACACAACGATTGAAGATCATGTTGGAGGAGGCTATCACTCATTTGAGGTCCAAATATTCAGAAAATTGGGAATTCATCATTGTGGATGATGGATCGAAAGACGGTACTGCTAATTATGCGTTGGAATTGGCTATAGAGTTCAAATTACAGGAAGGACAGATGCGTGTTGTTCAGTTGGTGCAAAATAGAGGGAAAGGTGGTGCAGTGACCCATGGTATGCAGTTTGCGAGAGGTGAATTCACAGTTTTCGCAGATGCCGACGGTGCTTCCAAATTCAGTGATGTTGATAAGTTAATTTTTGCAGTCGAATCTTATAAAGACAAACCATGTTGTGCTATTGGATCCAGGGCCCATATGGTTAAATCAGATGCCGTTGTCAAAAGATCTTTTATCAGAAATTTCTTGATGTACAGTTTGCACACATTGGTGTTTGTATTTGGGATTAGGGATATAAAGGATACTCAATGTGGGTTCAAGCTGTTCAACAAAAGAGCCATTGTACAAATTTTCCCATATTTACATACAGAAGGATGGATTTTCGATGTGGAAATTTTACTTATTGCAACTAGAAAGCAAATTCCAATAAAGGAGATTGCAATTTCATGGCATGAAGTTGATGGATCCAAAATTGATTTGGTTAGAGCTAGTATTGATATGGCTATTGATTTGGTTGTGACTAGGTTGGCTTATTTATTGGGGATCTACAAGGATTATTGAGTGAAATCTAAATTTTAATAATACAACTGTTTTGAATTAAAATACAGTCTTCATTTTTCCTTCTATATGGAAATGAATGCTTAAAAGCTCGAGTTTGCATGTTTTGTTTGAATCATGTTTCATTTTGGACCAGGTTTTATAAGTTCTCTGTTTATGATTCTTGCATTATCTAGAAATGTTTCAGAGAGTTCTTCAAATGTAAATTGATCTTTATCGAGATTATCAAAGGCATTGACCAACTGAAACATATCAATTTCAATTTCTAGTTCTAAACTTTCAACTTCATTATCATTTTTAGATTTTGGTTTGGTGATAACTTGGGTTATATCAAATCTTGATGCTGTAGATTCATGGAAAATTGATTGACGTTTCTTGTGTCTTTCAGATTCAGGAGTTTGATTCGCAAATCTCTCAGGATTTTGATTTGATGGAATTTCAATGGACATTGTTAATCTATAATCGAAAATCAAATCAGGACAATGAATATGTAAGTTGCCCAGTTTTCTCTTTTCAATATTTGCCTCAAGTCTATTCGTGGCCTTGTCAGTAGTGATTCTATAATATCTTGGTTCTTGACCTCTGGAAACATCTCTGAAAATTCGATCAATTTGATCAGATTTCAAAGTTTTGAATTTTTCTTTATGTAATTTTGTCAAACCAGTTAAAAATTTCTTAGATTTTTCATAATGATCTTTATCTAATCCTGGTTTGAAAGAACATCCATTCATATAATTTTGATCAACAATACATTCGTTGGTCACGGGAATATGAATTCTTCGATCTGTTTGCTTTTCCCATATTCTTCCGAATTTAACTTCCAATTCCAGTAATTGCCTATTCTCAATGGGTATGTTATGGATCTGAGCATATATCCACCCTGTAATTCTTCTAGTTATATCATTATATGGTTTAACACCTGTTATAGAGACATCGTGCTTGTTATTTGGATCACTTCTTGCAAATCTTGAGTTTGAATGATTTATTTGATTATTATTGGATGGTTTGAAATTTGGTTGCCATTTTTGAGCCCAAATAGGAGGTTTGGAATATCTCTTGGGTTTATATTTCTTTGGTTTTTCTTCATCAGCTTTTTCAATTGTTTTCAGAGTAGCCAGCTCCTCCTCAATATCTTTCTTAGTTTGATGATGGGGTTGTTGTTGTTCATGTTGCTGGGAATCAGCATTTTGTTGTTCTTGCTTCAAGGGCGTAGATCTTGATGGTGGTCTTGGAGATGGAGAATGCTTGACTAATTGCTTTCTAGCTTCACTGACGGATGTTCTTTGACTTTCTTCTTCCTGTTCTTTGCTTGTGGTGTCACGCTCATTGTACTCTGGTTCTTCAAACTCTATTGGTTCATCGACATTGATCATATTCTGCAACGAAGGAGCTCTGGATATCGACTTTTTGCTCAGAACAGGGCTATTATTCGTGCTATTGGCCTGACTTCCAAACTCGTAGGACAATCTTCTGGCAATACTGGGAGTTATCTTTCCATCCACATCCACATCCGTATCATTTGTCAGGGAGGATATACTGCTTCTGGCTTTGATTGTGTTGATGGCAGGCGTGGCATTTGGCTGTGGGGCTGTTTGTTTCAAAAGTACCGGGGAACGCATCGATGAGCTCAGTGGAGAAGAAGTGTTTGTATTGGTGTTATTTGTTATTGGAATGTCTTCCTGGTTCACCAAATCCGAGATTGTTGAGTGACGTTTCTGGATCTCAGGCTTGACATCCGACTGAGTGGGTTTCTCGTCATTGACGAGATTTCTGAGGTCCATTGAGAGTTGTGGGAGGAGGTTGGTCTCAATAAAGAAAGTAAAGAAGGTTTTGATTGTTTTCGTTTATGTTTTCAACGGCTTTTTACCAAGAAATTTTGTCGATCGTTTTCGCGGGGTGGGCCGGTGCTTCTAACGGTTTATAACTACCTTCGGCGAAGTAGTGCCTTTATGTTCTTCGTTCTTTCGTTTGTTCCTCTTGTTCTGTCTTCCCCATTTCATAACGCTGTGGTCAATCAAATCATCTTGAACCCTTATATTATGATTATCTACATTTTCATCTCATAATTCATTCCTAACAATACACAGCTATAGCAAACAACTAATGTCAATGCACAAGTAGTAATTCTAACATATAAGTTTTAGTATTTCAATGTATTTGTATAAAAGAAACAAATAATAACATAACAAGATATAAATAAAACATTCAGCATTTCATATAACCATCAAACAAAACATAAGCATAAACAATCTAAATAACTTTATATCATTTGTATGGATTTGGACTATCAACCCTCAAACCAGTAGCAGGGTTGACAATCTCAATGGCTTTTCTCGCTCTAGGGGTGGTATTTCTTGGTGAGGCAGTATTAGTATCTTGTCCTTCGATTTTTCTTGGAAGTGGTGAAGTTGTCAATGCATTTGAACTAGTTGGAGACACTTGGGGTGAAAAAGTTGATGAAGTGTATGGATTGAATTTATGATGAGTGAATACTGAACCATTTGAAGATGATGATGAGGATGAAGATGATGCAAATTGTTGAGGAATTTCAGGACAAAATTCGATATCATCTTCAATATCAAATGATTTTTGAAGATTCAACTTGGCTCTATTGGTGGATAAAGAGGTGAAGTTCAATGTTGGTGAAATGATATTGTTTGAAGTAATTCTTTGATTATTCATGAAACCATTATTCGATGGATTGGTGATGTTGTTGTTATTGTTTCTTGTTGATAAATTCAAGTTGTTGTACGTCTGCTGTTGCTGATTCAACAAAGCATTGGAGTTGTTGTTGTTATTGTTATTGTTCCCGGTGTTGTTGTTGCTGTTGTTATAAATGTATCCACCTGGTTGTCCCTGTGTCCCCGTGTTTGGATAGACGTGGTTATTTATAGGTGAAAAGTCGAAGTTCTGTTGATTTCTGAGGTAGTTCATTATATTGTGGGCTAAAGTGTTGTCATATGTTCTCCTTATATTGAGAGTTGTTGGTTTCTTCTCGGTATCAAAAGTGACGCAGTGCAGTAAAGTAAGCAGTGTTTGATAACTCAATAGCAAATCTTTCTAGGAAGAGCGTTGATTATTGCCGTAAACTGTGTTAAATCTCTTTCTCGTGAATTTGGGTTTTAATCAAAAACTTGTTATCAAAACTTGTTGGACCTGCCATACAACGAAAAAGCAATTTCCCTGGTGACGAAATACATACGTCTGGATGTTTTTGGATTTTCGGTCCAGCCACCAGCCGGATTTTGGTAATCTGGTCGGAATAACCGCCAAAATCGAAAAAAAAAGAAACGTGGGGCAAAGCGGCAAAGCAGATGTTGACTTCCGCATTGGGAAATTCCAGTATTAAAGCTTACATACGAGTAGTATAGATATGTAACAGTTTATATTAAAAGGTATTCATTCATTATTCAGTCATTTCAGTTCTTGGTACTCAAATCAACACCTAGGTGGCCGACATGCGGTAGCTTGAGACCATTGCTATTGTTATTATTGTTGTTATTAGTATTCGTGTTGTTGCCATGATTGATATGAACATCTGATTTGATATTATTATGAGTATTCAACAAGTTTTCAATTCTTAGCTTTTTTTCAGAATGATCACTCAAGTTATTTGTATTTGGAGATTGATTAGAATTGATTGATGAATTTGATGGTGAATAGTTTGAGTTATTTGAAAAAATGGTAGATTGAGTAGAAGTTTGTGAAGAAGATAGTTGATTTGAATCAAAATTGCTATTGAGGACATTGTTCAACCAACTTCTTCTATTGATTCCATTGCTGTTGTTATTGGAATTGTTATTATTGCTCTGATATGGGGATTTAAAATCTTGGAAAGAAGAATTTGTTGGAGTTTTCAAATCAAATTGGAAAGTAGTTGGAGTATTTTGGGTAGAATTTGAATTTGAATGTGAGGAAATTGAATGATTATGACTATGACCATAATGACTTGATCCAAAGCTTGAATTGTAGGGACTTATTAACCCATCATTTTGTTGTGGATTTGAAGTTAGAAATTGTACAGATGGTAAAGCTGTAGTATTTGGGTTCAATTGATGTGGAGAAATTGGACTTAGGATAAAATGATTTGAATTTGAAGATCTTGGTGTAGGTACTGTATAAGGAGCATCAGTATATACTGATTTTCTTGAAGGTAAAGCTAATGGTCTTGGACGGTGTTTAGAACGGAACTGAGTAGGCCTTAATAAAGTGTGAGCAGCTGGTAAATTTGAAGAATCTTGCTGTTGGATGATAACCTCGGGACGCTCATCAGTATGGAAACTTTGAGAACGATGTAGTTTGTTCTCCTGTTGTGGCTGATACTGCTGTTGCTGTTGTTGATGATGATGATGATGATGGTTATAATGGTGATTGAACGAGGAAGATGTTGGGGTATTAGCTGTGGAAGTTGGAGCCGACTCTTGATCTGTCTTGTCATTATCCATCACCAGTTGTTCATGAGCATGGACTGTTTGCTTGTGTTGTCTGAGGTTATCTAGTCTTGAGAATTTTCTTGAGCAGTGGACACATTCAAATGGACGTTCACCTGTATGTTTTCTTATATGTCTTGCAAGGTGTTCAGATCTTGTAAAAGTCATATTACAATCCGGATAGCCCGAGCATTGGAAAGTTCTTCCCTTGGACTTCTTTCTTGTCTTGGATGCACTGGAGTTCATTGTGATAAGGGAAGACGCGTTGGTATCAGAAGTTTTTCTTATCCACCTTTTTATAAAAATGCTGGACGTTGTGGTTGCCTTTCGAGGGGAGAATGTAGATATGAAAAATTCAAGCTTAGAAGGCGAGTAGTGCTATTTCTTGGTATTCAGGTTGTTGTTGCAGGTGTATTGGTGACGGTATGTGTCTGTTCCTGATTGTTTCCTTCTTCATGAACTCAAGGCAACAGTGAAACTACCAGTACTTGTGATAATTATAGTAACGGCGAAGCTGGCAAGGGCGCAAATGGACTAATGAACAGCTTCAAAGAGGAGCAGTAGCGGGGTGATGGGAGCGTGTAGCGACTCTCTAGACGAAAAACCCCAGCAGGTACAACAGGGTGGAGGAGAGTGTGTGAGTGGGTGATTGAGGATAAAAGTTGTTGGTTTAGTTTAACGGTTGTTTTGCGAATGAAAAAGCGTACCTGACCGGTGTTGTGGTGTTTTTTATTTTTTTTTTTGGCCCTGCCCTTTGGCTAATTTTGAAATTCACCGTTTTGTAAGCACGGGCTCAGGCGCCGCCCGTTGCAGCTGGTGGGCTCACTCGCAGGCACCCCTTGTGCGTCCTGCTTACCAGGTTAGTTAATCCGTTCTTCTATAACCGAGCCTTCGTGCTGGGCTCTCTTATCTCAGACACTCAACCTCCTATGCTCCTAGTATCGGCCCTCCTCTCCAAAATCTTCACGCTTTTGGTCTGCCTAAAAATACCACTACAACTACAAAGTCCGTATAAATCTCGTAAAACCCATCTTCACAACCACGCCCACTCAACTCTTAGCGCGTTCTGCACTGTGCAGGGCCATACATCAATAGCCCCCTGATTACTGATTACCTTCGTTTAGACACAAATTCACACCGCTTCGATTGGCTGCCCGCTGTACTCTTCACTAGTGTGCGTATTGTGAAACAAACTCTATCTAGATCTGCACAGGTACCTCAATAGTTTTGCAACTCTCTATAATTCTTGAGTACTTCTACCACTAACTACTACTAACACAGCGATATCCAGGATCTGCCCTTGAGCCTCGCCCGTCTATGGAGTTATCGCTTCTACGGGATCTTTAGCGTATCCTTGTCGATCTTTTGGCTTGTTTGGTTGTCAAATGGGTTCCTCTAGCTTCTATTGCATGGGAAATGTTCCTTGTGCATGATATTTGGCTCATAAAAATTTTATGTTGAAATTGATAGTTGGTGGAGTTTCTTGTGCTGAAGTATCCGAGTAGTCACCATCTGGTAAGTAGTCATGGAATAAGGTGCTCGCCCTGCTGCTTACAATCTAGAACGAGCTAATTTTTGATCGTCGTTAATTTAGCCCATCATAAAGAAATCAACGTTTGTATTATGCAGCACTGGTTATTATCAGACCAAAAATTAGTTGTAGTTAGTAATTCAAATGGTCTAGATAGGTTGGCGTTATTAGCTGGGTTCTTTCAAGTTCCTCACGAAAACAAAGGCTTGAACCTATAGTACACCAGTATTTAGTGAATTATGATCAGCTTGGGTGATAAACTTTCGAAAATTAATTAAAGGAAACAGATTTAACAGAAAATAATTTAATTCACTGAAACTAGTAATGATATTATCACTCATAAAATGTATGAGTCGATCAGCTACTAATCTACTGCGCTTTTGGTGATATCAATGAGAAGTATAAGATCTGTTTAATCAGTTTGAAGATTATCTCAGATGTATAATGAGAGAGCTTCTTTATCATTAGTTTCTTGGAAACCACTGAATATCAACTTTTCCAAACTCCATGCACTACAACACAAAAACTCGATATCAACATCCTGTCCTCGCTCTTCATGTTGCGTTTCACACCGAGAGCTGAGGACAAGAATCAATTCATTCTCATAACAGAATTATAACCAGCTCATCAACAACCAGGAACCAGGAATATACACCACAACAACAACAGGAGAAGAATACTTATAGATTATGCATACGATAAGAGAAGTCCCCTCGGAAATACATTCAATATCACATGACGAGTGTCAAACCCCGTAATCTGTTTACATAACAGCGGTTTCGCTCCCCCCACTTTTTGCCTACTAAGTAATTTAATTCCGACTGGCACAAAACGGGAGTTGTGCATCGTGCATGTGAATGATCAAAAATGATGCGAACCGATGACCCAGCGGCAAATTTTAAACTTTTACATGAGAGGAAACATACACAGACAAATAAATCAAAGCAATTTGTCCTTTTACCACTTTTGTTATTTATCTATTTATTGAAAAGTTACACTAATTATATTATTCATCCACTATGAAAGTTACTGTTTGCGGTGCTGCTGGTGGTATTGGACAACCGTTGTCCCTTTTACTTAAATTGTCTCCCCTCGTTGATGAATTGTCTTTATACGATGTCGTTAATGCTCCAGGTGTAGCTGCTGATTTGTCCCATATAGATACCCAAGCACACACTTCTGCCCATCTTCCAGAAGACAACGGATTGGCTAAAGCTCTAGAAAACACAGATATTGTTGTGATCCCAGCTGGTGTCCCTAGAAAACCTGGCATGACGAGAGATGACTTGTTTGCCATCAATGCTGGAATTGTAAGAGATTTGGCACAAGGAGTGGCGTCATATGCTCCAAAAGCCCATGTCTTGGTGATTTCAAACCCTGTGAACTCCACTGTGCCTATTTTTGCTGAAGTGTTGAAGAAGAATGGTTGTTTTGATGCCAAAAGACTTCTCGGTGTGACAACATTGGACTTGGTTCGTGCGAATACATTTATTTCCCAACTTTCAAAGGGGAAATTAAATGCCAAAGATATGGATATTCCAGTGATTGGTGGTCATTCAGGAGAAACTATTGTTCCCTTGTTCTCAGTGGGCGCCCCTGATTTTTACAACTCTTTGAGCGAAGAGGAACGTGATGCTCTTGTTCATAGAGTCCAGTACGGTGGGGATGAAGTTGTCCAGGCCAAGAAAGGTACAGGTTCAGCAACATTATCCATGGCATATTCTGGATTCAGATTGACTGAAAAATTGATGAAGGCTTTGAAAGGTGAAGTATTAAAGGATGAAGTAGCGTCAAGTTTTGTGTTTTTGGATGAATCAATCCAAGGTTGTAAAGAAGTGAAGGCAATTTTAAACAATGATGAAATTCAATATATCTCATTACCAATCAAATTTGGTCCACATGGTATTGAATCTATTGATTATGAGATTTTATCCAAGATGAATCATCATGAAGAAGAATTATTTGATGTTGCTATGGATCAATTATCTGGGAATATCAAAAAGGGGGTTAATTTTGTCAAGGGGATTTGATTAATGAGATTAAAAATGGGAATTCTCTTGGGTTATTGATGGGTACTGATGTTGATTATTTATACACATTATTTATAAAAAGGCGATGAAGCTTTTTATATATATACTCTAGTTTAATTTATGACTTTATTTATGATTTCTCGAGCCGTACATGAGTTGAATTTTTTTCACCTTATTAAAAAACATCCTTATATTTCAACAGTTACCTTCTACACCTTGTAATTCTGATTAAACATATACTTTTATACAATTAAACCTCATGAATGACAAACGATCAGATCAAATGTAACCAATTTTGTTGGCGATATCTAAAGCATCATAATCAGCAGTTAATCTAACATAAGCCTTCTTGGTACCGTTTGGTCTAATCAAAGTGTTCACAGCATGGACATCAACTTCGTATAATTCTTTAACAGCTTGTTTGATTTGATGTTTGTTAGCTTTGATATCAACTTGGAAAACTAAAGTGTTACCATCTTCAACTTTTTTCATAGCAGTTTCAGAAGCAATTGGAGAAACAATAATCTTGTAGTTATCTAATCTTTGATAATGTGGAACAGATTTTCTAGCATATTTTGGAGATCTAGATAATTTTAAAGTCTTTGGTAATCTGAAAGTAGTGTTGGTTCTGACTTTCAAAGCTTTTTTACCATTAGAACCTTTAACAACAGCCTTTTTAGCAGAGGTAGCTTTAGCTAGAGAAGTATGTTAGTATCAACTGTATCAGAAGTATATGTTTGGAGTAGTAGAGTAGTAGTCGGTGAGATTATGAAAAGATGTTGTTGTAGCTGAAATTGAATTCCCAGGATGTTGCCTTGCTTTTAATGTATGGTTTGAAAAATGTCAACTTATTGCTGTACTTGGGACAGTGAGCTTTCGGCAATGTATCTCATGAGTGAATGATGCTCATTATATGATGTAGTGAATATGGTGACTGTCTCCCTGCTGTGGGACTATTTGAATAGTGTCTTCAATAAAACTTTTCAATAACAATAATGATAATAATGATAATAATGATGATGGTGATGACAATATGACAACTCTGCAAACTTTATAACCTCGAACGACCTCTCTTCATTCCACAGCGCTCTGGAACTTACTAGATGGAGCCATTTTGATCTGTGTTGATTGATTAAACCTCTATGCTAAAGATTAGTTCGAAATTAAATTTCAAGCTTTTGATTTTTCTCGCAGGTACTGACACTGACACTGGTGAAAAAATAACACACATATAAAATTGTGACTGGGAAAAAATAATGTATGAGCTTACTAAGCGACACATAGTAAAGGGGAATGGTTAGTGGCACAAAACAATCGGAGAAAATTGTGGGTTAAAATACATCCGTACACCAACAAAACCAATAGGGCTATTAGAACACAATCAGTCACATGATTCGAGAGAGGGCTACTTTCTTACCACTTATTACAATTTTGTTCATAGGTGATCTTGATTATTTACATGTTTCATTAAAATGTGCGTATGTATAGACATGGGTGAACCAGCAAAGATCATAGACGACGCACTTTTGGACTTCTTGTACCACCGAATTTCAATTTAGTGTTATCACTCAATCTAACCACTTTATTTCTAATCATTTTACCTTCTTTACCCTTTAAAGCATCAACAAAAGCTGCACGACCTTTACCAAAATTCTTTACAATGATTTCTAAATCCTTATCAAGGAATCCACGATCTTCCATCAGTTGAAACATTTTTGCCGCAGTTTGGAAAGTCGCTTCATATTCACCTCTTGCAGATTTTCTGAATCCTAATTGACCTGTAGAGATTGATAACTTCACCTTTTGTGGTAATCTGTAATAATAGAGCACTTGTTCATTGTATGATAAGTTTGGATTTTTCTTTTGAAATTGAGTATCTTCAACAACGGCACTTAGTGTAAGATGAGTGTTGTTTTTAGTGAAATTACAATACAAGATGTATTTATGTATGATTTCAGATGTTCTTGAAGATGATGAAGAAGTGGTAGATGTAGGTTGGTAAACGTTTGAAGGCTGTTGTGATTCTTCAGCAAATTTGGAGAGATCAGCAAATGATTTGGACACTTTGATATCTTGATGTATTATTCTGGATGTGGAGAAGTCTGTTTCGATAGTGTTAGTGATTTTTGATCTTGTTGTTGAAAGATTCCATGTCGTGGACACTTACTCTTGAAAGTCAGGTGATTTAATCTTGGCACAGTAGAGACCACCCTCCCTCTGAAAAGCGAGGCAAACATGATGTTTCTGATCAGTAAATGACTAGCAGTGACAGGACAGCTCCCTACTGTTATATAGCGACATATATTTATTGTTGATGTTGATAAAACTGAAAAATTCAAAGAGCTTACGGTAGGGTGCCCCTTTTAATTATGGGCATCGTCCTAAAGAAATATTATTTCGTTTTGTCTTTTAGATGATGAGGGAAATCCAAGAGAAGGGCAGAGAGCTGTATCGTATAGTTGTACCTGTGATCTCTATGGTGCTGTTTACCGTGGTCCAAGAAGGTTCTATTTGCTACTGGTTCAGTCAATTAGTGTAGCTTATCAAGCACTACCGAGTCTAATATAGGTAACTCAATCAATCTTTACCATAAAAGCACAATTCCCGCACAACATTGCTAATTGAAAAGAAACCTTACACAACAGCCACATCTTCTACCACTACTTAAACTCACTTATCATACAAACAGCAAAACAAACACCACTTACACGCATATCCTTTATCTTTTATGCTGATAATCCAATTCCGAGGCACACCTAAGTATGGCACATAGTATAATAGCACGTGACACATTATCAATTCCGGCTGTCAAAACCTCACGAAAATGTCCAGCAACGTCAAAACCCTTTGACACGAGCTCTGTTTGCACACGTCAACGCGCTTTAGTCCACCAATTTCTCTCTTTGCAAAATTGTTCTACTTGTGAGAAGACTGACAGATTCTGAGATAGTGTCTGGTGTTTTTGTATTGTTTCAAAGAGCCTGATAGCAGAAAAGTTGTGTGGTTTAAATTTAGCCACTGATCAAAACAACGTGTGTTTACGTGACTCAATCGTTAATCAAAGAGAGAAAGAAGGAAACACGCTCGCCTGTCGCATTGCAAAGTCATTATAGACCAGAAAACAACACCCATACACACAAGACATACATAGCCCGCGCTGGTTTGGTTCCCTCATTTAAGCACAAAGACTCAACCAGTCATGTCAACAACAACAACTAGTCAAGAGTTTCTTGCCAACGACGTAACGTCCACCAAAACACAAATAACAAAGCAGATGCTCATCAAGCAGTACAAGAAAATTGGTGAGGGTGCTTTCGGTACAGTTTCCCAGGCTAAGCTATTGGACGGTGACGAATGGTTAGGCCCGTTCGCTATCAAGAAGGTGCCAGCTCAAACAGAATACAAGAGCAGAGAATTGGAGATTTTAAGATTGACAAATCATCCAAATATCATCTCATTGGAGTATTATTTCACTCATGAATCTTCAGAAGATGGGAAAATTTATCAGCATTTAGCCATGGAATGTCTTCCAGAAACTTTACAATTGGAAATCCGTCGCTACTATACAAGCAAATTGGAGCTACCTTTGAAACACATCAAACTATACACTTATCAGATAGCAAGAGCGATGATGTACTTACATGCATTGGGGATTTGTCATAGAGATATTAAACCTTCAAATATCCTTGTGGATCCAAACACCGGTATCTTGAAGATTTGTGATTTCGGATCCGCAAAGAGATTAGAACCAAAACAACCCTCTGTGTCATATATTTGTTCTCGTTATTATAGAGCCCCTGAATTGATTGTTGGATGCCAGTATTATTCTACACAGATTGATATTTGGGGATTGGGGTGTGTACTGGCTGAGATGTTGATTGGTAAGGCCATTTTTCAAGGTGATGATCCAATTGCACAATTGAGAGAAATTTCCAAACTATTAGGACCTCCAGATAAGAGATTTATTTTCAATTCTAATCCAAGATATGAAGGTCCACTTTTCTCGAAACCTTTATTTAATGGTCGTGTATCGTCAAGATTTCAAAAAGTTTTGGGTAATGCCGGAGAAGCTGGTGTGGATTTACTAATGAGAGTATTGGTTTATGAACCAGAAAGAAGATTAAGTCCAAGAAGAATATTAGCTCATGAGTTTTTCGATGATTTAAGAGTGGATAATCAATTTGTTCCAAGAGGTTCATCAGGTCCTGTGAAATTACCGAATTTATTCAATTTTAGTAAATTTGAATTAGATGTTGTTGGTGAATTGAAAGATAGAATTGTTCTATGATATTTGAATAGAAGAGGAAGAAGATACATCTACCCGGGAGATCATTTTATGAAGCTTATGAGAACTAATTATAATAATAATAATACACTACAAGAACTGAGTTTTTGCCCTTTTTTATTTAACCTTATTTGTCGTTGTTGTCCATTTTTTTTTTTGAAAGGCTGAAGAATAGATATAACAGTGAGGTTAATAGATACAATTCAATTGCTGGCTGTATCCTTTTTCCTCTTATAAAATTGCTTTTACTGATGTTTATAAACTTTTTTTTTTTATTTTTTCGTTTATTGTTAGTTTTCAAGATTTGATTGAACCATATAATACATTTAGCATTTTAATCATCTTTCTGGTGCTGCTTATAAACCTTTCCTACTAGTATAAACCTGTCGTACAATATAGAGTGCATGGTATGAGTTAATATTTCATGTCATAAAGAGGAGTCATGTTTATAAAGAAGAAATATCATATAACCTGAACCCGATCTGATAATGTAATATAGTCTTCATCATAATGCCAACGAGTATGAGTATTCATCTTCAATGTTTTGGGCCACCCACAAGATGATACAACTCAACATGATACACCCATTACTGACAACATTAGAAACACCCATGCCTAAAGTTGGGAAAGTGTAATGTTTCATCAAAAACTTCAGAATCAGCACAACAACACTTCCTGCAAACCCACCAGCTAGTAGTGAGAATCCCAAGAACAAGATTACACGAGCAGTCCAAGTCGTCGAATCACTCCCACCGAATCCTGAACCACCCAAAGCATCATTCAACAATCTATTTTTTTCAATTGAATTCACAATAAGCATCCCCAACGATGAGCAGATTATAGGCAGCCAATCAACAAACGTGACATGAACATCTGATGCATTCACTGTTTTACTATATATCACAGCATCAATAAAAGCCCAAAACCCAATCGCATACAATCCTCCAGAAACGTATACTCCAATTGATCTTAATGCAGTGGAATTTGGTAGTTTGAAAGCCTGGAATCTGAAAAGTCTAT
The DNA here is from genome assembly GCA_030574715.1 of Xingzhongia strasburgensis. Lineage (NCBI taxonomy): Eukaryota > Fungi > Ascomycota > Saccharomycetes > Phaffomycetales > Wickerhamomycetaceae > Xingzhongia > Xingzhongia strasburgensis. The sequence continues at coordinate 86,886 of JAJMFO010000019.1, forward strand.
TCTCCGTGTCCATTGTTATATGTTTCCTATTATTTTCAACTAATTGAAGCCTTTTTAGCATGTACTTTGCAAGGATCAAATCAAAGTTCTAGCTTCAAAATGTGTATAAGGGTTTTTGCTATATCTGAATATCCGATAAAGAACGGGGGAGTAAGTTCCGAGGTGTTGAACAATCTCTAGTCACGTGAAAAAGACAGCGAGTTACGAGGGTGTATATACAAGGAAAGAAGATGTACATATGTTGAATGCAATTTTAAATGTTTTTGATATAGAGTTATAATCTTTCAATCTGTTCATCAACGGTGTCAATAATACGCACTGGGCCTCTGTGTTCTAAGAACCAATGTGGAAGATATTTATCGATGGAAATAGCACCGTTGAACACCAAAGTACCAAACACTAAGAAGATAAATCCAATTAATTGCAAAAACACAAAAGATTCCCACCCTAAAACCAAGGAGACAATCCATACCAATAAAGTTCTGCAAGTATCAATTGTACTTCTTGCAGTGGCACTTAACTTACTTGTCAATGTGATTCCAATGAAATTGAACAATCCAATAGAGATCATGATAACAATAGAAGAGTAAAAAATTGTACTATTACTCCAGAATTCATCCCATGAATTAACCACATCAAATGGACCTTGAGTATGTGCTCCGAAGGCAAGGTATCCAATAAACATAGCCAATAAGGTCAAGGCACCGCCAAAAGTGCCCTCATATCCCACTAAAGGTAATGGTTCCACTGTCCATTTCCCAACAATGTGTTCCTCGACAACGAATTGTGTAGCAGTGAATACTTGAGCCAAAAGGATCAATGCAATTCCAAACACGATTTTCGTTGTTGGTTCAGAAGTTTCCAAGGATTCTGCTCCTGCATTAGATTTCCCACTTAATCCCACTATAGTTATCCCTAATATGACAATGAATAGAGATAACCATTCCACTCTAGAGATTGTACGTTTCAAAAACATGATACTGAATAACGCGACAAAGATGATTAGAGCACCTCTAGTCATTTGATATATGGAAACTGGAGAGTACATTAAACCTAGATTCATCAATGTAGTGCCTAATAAATCACATAATGAAGGGATTGCCAATATAAATGTCATATTTTTAGGTAAATGTGGTTTTGCCATCCCGGACACTGGGTTTAATTGCGTATAATCAGATCTTTCTTGTGATTGTTGTTGAGCCTTGTTGATAAAGACAAATATAAAAGCACATGCTTCACCAATAAACATTTGTAAAGTCTGTAATACTGGTTGTTCGAATTTTTTCCCCGGGGAGACGTATTGGTTGTCTTGATATTTGGTGAAGATGGAGTTGAGACATCCTGTGACCACAAGACCGATGGAGAGTAGGACGATGAGGGTCTTCATTGTGGTTTCTGTGGATCTTTGTGGGAGGCTTGGAAATCACTAGAAGGGGGGTTTGTAGCAGCACTTTAAAGATGATATAGCAGCAGAAATGCTGAAAGCTCCTTTTGGGCGGTGAAAAGACGAAATCTTCAAAATGAGGTTCAGTCCCCGGTGTGTGGTTTGTTTCAGGATTGTTGTTTTATCTTTCGAGATAGCTAGAGATGTTGCGCTTACCGGGCCATAAGAGATGCGTTTGACACATAATTGAGAGCTTGAATGGTGATATGTTGGTGTTGATTGTTGTAGCTGGTTGTTGTTGTTTCACCTTATGGATAGGTAGGGAGAAGAGATGTGAGTCAACTGGTGTAAGTTTGGAGAAAATTGGCCAGGGGACCGAGGAGTTTACAGATAAATTTGGCTTGGTTATCAACAACAGTCTGTAGAGAAGAAGAATAAGAGAGTAAAGTACGAAATCAGTAGATCTAAATCGCCAGCAGTAACTGAGGAGGTAGCCGGCTATAATTCCTTAATTCTTTACCAGCTTACAGGTAACTACCCGATGTTATTCCTTAAACTGTTTTCAAACCGTCGTGTGATGAGCATTTATCAGTGTGAGAAATGAGTAATAATTGCGCCAAAAAGGTGATTCTTGCGCTAAACAGTAAGAAAATGAGTTATAAAGTGGTAAAACCCACCAGAACCCTCTTTGGCACCCTATACCTAACAACAGGTGTACTGCTAATCACCACAACTCTGCCATTCAACAACGCTTCCAATCCCCAGAATTAAATCCCACTGCTGATTCCGTGGGGTTTTCGCTATAAGAAAAAGAAATCCTAAAACACCGGTTTTATATCAAATCTTTCTTTTACAAACTGACACTCATCACCAACTTTCCAGGGCTTTACCACCAGGACACCACAATGCCTGTGCCCTCCTACATCCCAAGACGGCGCTCGTCGCTCTCAACAGAAACATCAGAGACCCCTTCGATCCTACGTCACCACATCCCCAAATGCTGCTACCATTGCGAGAGGGCACATCTGAAGAATATCCATCACCACCACCACCACCACCATCAACAGGAGAAAGCTTCCATGCTCAAGAAACACCGCAGTGCACACTCCAAGTCGCTCCTTGGGAACATGAGAGAGTCGCTCTTGCACGACATGACCTCGGGGATGAAGTCCTCACCATTGCCCTTTGTGCTCGCTATATCAACAAGAAATACAAAGAGACACTGGATCAACTTTGACGCTTACTTCTATACCTGGCCAGAGGGGAACTCGTCAGCGTTTGTCGGCAGCATAGACCTTGGTGAGCACACAGATGATAATGAGAATAATGATAATGATGATGATAGAAGTAGTAGTGATAACGGTGATTATGGGGGTTATCAAAGAGAGTTCCCAGGTCTGAAAGTGCCTGCTAGAGGGAAGTTACAATTTTTACTTTGTAATAATGAGAGTTCCATGATCAGATGCATCGTGCTTCCATACAACATCAGAAAGCTCAAGAGTGGGTACAAGGTGTTCATAAGACAAGTCAATGTGACATACACGATCCATGTCAATTTCATCAATGTCAATGATGAATTTTATATCTTTGGTGATCTAAAGATTATATTCCAGAATCATGTCTTGAATGATGAATTCGCTTCTGAAGAACAAAAATTAGTTGGCACTCCTACTAAAGTTGATCTGAAGTACTATCTTGAGAAATGTCACCTTTGTGATGAGAGTGCAATTGAAGAAAATGACGAGGAAGATGATGATGAAGAAGAAGCATCGTTTGATAGTGACTTGGATGGATTGAAACACAACTTCAGTAAGTTAGCTATGAAGGAAGTATTCACGGTGGATTCCATTTTCCAAACTTTTGATGATGATAAGTGCAATGATGAGAACAAAAAGATTAATGATAATGAAAATAGACCATATGGTTTAGCAACAACACAACTGAGATGATGATGTGCTACTCTACTAACAAATGAAGTTTACGAATAAATAATAGTATATAATTATAATAATGAATGATCAATGAATCTATTATAAATCCAAAATGCTAAAGGTTATCATAAAAACAGTTCATTAAACTTTCTCTTACCAATTAATCCATTCCCACAACTTGGTCCAACACATTTCTTTGGTGCACATATGAAGGGACTTTCAATGTTTTTATCATTCTTCTTGAAAGATTTCCCCTCTTTTTTCAACCTTGCCAATACATCTTTATAACCTGATATATTCTTAACACATCTCCCACAAAACGAATGCCCACAACTCGCAATGAATATCCTTTTACTTAGATCTCTATCTGCATCCGTTATTAGTTTCGATGCTTGATAAGGTGCTTGAACATCATTTTGTTCTTGTAATTTTTCCAATGGAGAATTCTCAACATTCCCTCTGAACCCGTCTGGTATCCCTTGACCTAAAGTAACACCACATAACAAGCAAACATACTCTTCATTTTCTTCAATCGTTGTGGTGAATGGAACTTTAATATTAGCAATTTTCTCCTTCATTAGTTGATCTGTACTTTTAGTAGCACCAACATTTATCTGTCTCTTTTTTTCAAACTCTTCATTCTCACGTTGTTCAATCATATTCATAATATCAGCAGCAACACGATCTTCTCCACCTCCACCACCACCTGCTCCTCTCAGCACTTGGAATGGGGCAAAATCATCATCCCTACCCATGAAAAGAGGGAAATATCCACCGGCATGATACTCTGGGTCATCTTCTGAATCGTATTCGTCATCTTCTGAGTCAAGATCAGACCAGTTATATATCCCATTACCACCTCTTCCAGGCCATATACGTCCAGCTTGGCCCGTTAATTCAAGTAAATGGTTCAAAGTCCTATTTCTATATGCTTGCTCCCTGTTACGACGTGCTTGCATCTGAATAAATCTATTATGCTGTGTTCGACGTGCATCCCTTATCTGTTGTTGTTGCTGCTGCTGTTGCTGTTGTCTTTGACGTGCAAGTTGTTGTTGCCTCGTCAGTTGTTCTTGAGGAACTTGCGGACGAGGATTGTTGGCAAATGATCGCCTCTCAGGATCTGGCGCTGGACCGTTGCCAACTTCTAAGATACCAGTGGGGGCATGGATCAACACTCTGGGACTCTGATCTCTCTGTATGTTCTCCTGTACTATGATCACATCGTCGTTATTGTTATGGTTGTGGTGGTTATTTCTGTATTGTTGTTGTTGGTGTAGTGGAGCGCGGGCCTCACCGATGACCACCACGTCGTCATCCGAGTCCGTGTCCAGCACTTCTATTGTGTCAACCATGGTTTAACCGTCCTTGCTATGGGGGAAAACCAGTGGCAATTATGGTTTAAAGAGAAGGAAAAGTTGTATCCGAGTATTTTGAATTTGAATGGTAAACAGACAGATAATTTCTTTTCTGATCCTGGCTCGGAAATAGGAAAATCAAGAGAGAGAGAGAGGTTATACAAGAGACGTAAACAACTCTATAAACTTACAAATCAATCAAATAGAACAATTTTATATGTAGATTTCAAATTAGTGTACATGCTGATAAAAAGAGTAAGAAAGGACCAAGAAGAGCTGGACAATTGACCAACCTTCCAGGTGAGAGTAAAAAAACAATTATAGATGACAATGTTATTTTGGGGGATGTAGTTGATGATAATGGCAGGTCAAATGGATGAGAATTGCAGGATATCATGATGGTGTTGATGTTGATTTGCTTGTAGGGGGGAAGAGTTTCGTTAAAATGCTAAATTTATAAACCACCTCTCATGTATCTACCAATAACGATACAATGGTCTCTTTCATAAGGTTCCAAAGTCAATTGTTCTAATGGTTTGATTTTTTCCTCACGTAGTTTTTGCACTTCTCTAGCGAAAACAGTCTCAGCATCCACAGTAGAATCAATACAGTTAGCTTTGATAGAAATGACAACACCACCTTGATCTTTCAAGAATAAATGAGAGTTCAAGGCGATAATACGGGCTTGATCAGGTTGAGCAACATCTGCAAACACAGCATCAACCATACCGATCAACATTCTGTATTTTTGTGGATGTCTAGCATCTTCAATGATTGGAATAACATTTGGTCTCTTTTTAGCCATACCGATCAATTCTCTACCTGGTCTATGAGAGAATTCCACAGCATACACTAAACCTTCTGGACCAACTAAATCAGAAACATGAGAAACAGAAGTACCAGAAGCAGCACCTAGATATAGCACTTTTTTACCTGGAGCAATGAATAATTCATCCAAACCACCCATAATACCGGCAGCCAATTTTGATCTAAATGGATTCCAGACACGGTATTCAATCTTGGTTGGTGGGACACCTTCCTCTTTAGAAGGCTCTTCAACAGACACTCTCTTCTCACCATAGACACTTTCACCTGGGGCGATGTTCTTGGTGACTAATAAATCTTCTTTACCTCTAGCGATGAAAACACCGGCATGACGATGAGGTTCGATAACAACTTTAGCACCACCTCTGGCACCACCTCTAGCACCACCACGGCCACCACGAGCGCCACCACGAGCACCACCACGAGCACCACCTCTGGCACCACCACGGGCACCACCTCTACCACCACCGAAACCTCCTCTACCACCTCTGGAAGCACCACCAAAACCTCCACGGCCACCTCCACGGCCACCGCCAAAGCCACCACGGGCACCACCACGAGAACCACCTCTACCACCTGGAGTGAAAGCCATTATAATGTATCTGAGTTGAAAGAGCTTGATAAATTGATGATAGTTAGCAGAGAACTTATCAAAATTTGATACTGAGAACTTGTCAATTAACTAGCTGATTTTATGCCATTAATTTTTTTTTGACTTTCTGTATAGAAAATTTTTTCCCAAGATGATATGGTTTGGGAAACAGTAATTTGTCTGAAAAACTCGCGCTTTTTACCCGGTGCGATGAGCTCAGAGAGATCCGAGGAAAGATTACTGAATCACATGACCTGGTATATGTTTTCCCGGAATTCGCAACCCACATACATAATCTCACTCCCCTCTATAAAATGATCGTATATCACCGAATTCTTTCTACAAAAGGGCATTGAAATCCTTGTTTTTGAATTCAACCGATTAGTGATCGATCCTAACAATATTAAGTTGTTCAGTCTTTGAAGATGTCCAAAAACCTCAACCAGAAATATCTGGAGTCATTGGCTAAATACCCCTTGTTAACGAAATCACTCACTGCAGGGACGTTGGCAGTTCTCAATGAAGTCATAGCCACTACAATTTCTAGAGATTACAAAGTCAGCAAAGTGTTCAGCACCAATGTTAAGCATCCATTATCGTGGAAGATTCCCGTATTTGCCCTCTTTGCAGCATTGGTGAATGCTCCGATTACTCATTATGGTTATCAGTGGCTAAACAAGTTGTTTAAAGCCCCCCTCACCACCAAGAAGAGAATTCTACAGATTTTGACTTCGATGTTGACACAAACGCCATTATTATCAGCCCTATTTGTTGGTGTTGTTGCATTGTTGAACATGAAACCTACTTTACAATCTTTGTCCAAAGAGGAACTAAACAGAGGATGGACCTCTGTTAAGACAGCATGGAAAAACTCCTTGTTTACTGTCATTAAATCATCGTGGGTCACGGGGCCTATTATAATGACCATGAACCAAAACTTTGTGCAACCAGAGCTATGGACATTAGTAAACAACGTGTGTTATTTCTTCCTCGGGACAGCACAGAACACTTTGCTCAAGATTAGAACCAAAAAGAAGTATGAATATCTGAAGAAGAGAGATGAGGTGGGTAAAGAAGTTGAAAAGGAAACGGGCTCTACAGATGATGATGAAAAGGCAAATTCTGACGAAGGTGACTCGAGTGCAGTGCTCGTGGCGTCCAGCATGAGCACACAGGCAGCTCAATAGCAACGAGAGGGCCGTAAGCTGAATGGTGCGCTCATACTTCTCAAGAGTCTCAACATGCGCAAGCTCGTTGGTGTTTTAATGTGGATGCTTGTATACATGTTGTTGTAGATGGGTATAATTACACAATGGCTATAATGTTTGCAATGTAGACAACCTCAAAGAGGAACTGAGTCTTGAGATCGTACAACTCTACAACCACAACAACCCCAACGCGTGAAAACCAGGGATCTTCACCTTTTTATACAGCGCAGTGCATCAAAGGCCTGAAATTCGCGTACGCGTAAAAAAAGCTAGCGCTACTAGGAAAAAACTCACCAACCAGTAAAAATTGTAACTTCAAACACAGGCCGCTAAACTCTTCTTTCAGCACAAGCACAGATCCCGCCCCCCATTTACACAGACACAGCAGCCATAGATCACAGATCAGAGATCAAAGACATCCACACACCTTTCAGCACCAGTGAACTCACCACCCAGATCAGATCAGGAAGGCAAAACAACAAAAACATAGTCAAATCACTAAGCACACGCACGATCCAGGAACCAAAAATACACACAACAATAACAACAAGAAGACAACACACATAATCAGGATGTCCAGCACAAGACTGAGAGAGCTGCTGAATACGATGGATACAGAGCTCCTGGCGGACGACACGCTCACGGAGAAGCGCCGTATACCATCCACAGGATCCTCTAGCGCTGCCAGTGAAGGGTCTAGCGTGGTGATACGGAAGGACAATGCCACCAGACAACAACAAATGGACAGGTTGGAAGATATTGGCGAAGAGGAGAACGAGCAGCCACTTAGAATCAGAACGAAAAACCTTGATGCTGGTACGGACGAAGAGGAGGACGATTTTAACGACTACGTAATAGAGGACCCACTGCCTCCTCCAACAGAATTGCATCCAGGGAAGTTATACGCCCTTTACGAGTTTAGTGGAGATGACCCTTCGCACTGCGAGTTGGACAGAGATGATGCAGTGGTGCTATTGAACGACCAGGACAGTTATTGGTGGCTCGTACGAAAAGAGTTTGATGGATCTATAGGGTTTGCCCCTGCTGAATGTCTAGAGACTTATCAGGAGAGGCTTGCCAGGCTAAACTGTTGGAAGAACGAAGAGTTGGAGAGGAATTCGAAGGAGAATCTTGAAGAGTTTGCCACGAAGACTAAGAGTGATCTGAGACTGAATAAGAACGTCTCATTTTCTGAGGAAGTAATGATCACTGAGCCTCAACAGCATCAGAATTATGACTATGACAGCGGTGATGATCATGAACATTATCTGATGCATGAACACTATCAATCTGATGATGACGAAGACCCGGACGAAGAAGAAGAACCTGCGCGATTAGAAGATGAAGTTACAAGTGATAATTTCCCTGTAACTCCTTTAATCGTCAGCAAGAACACCAAGTCTGCTTTATCATCGTCAACTCCATGCTCTCTCAATATAATAGAATCAGATATTGAGGAGAGTCCCTTTATCCAACCACAGGCGTTTTTTGGATTCAATACAAATACATCAGGATCTATTGGAACATATTCACCAAGCTCATCAGAGTTCGATTCCCCTGAAAATACCCCACCTTTGAACCACTTCAAGAGAAAACCACCTCAGGGAACTACATCAGAAGAACAAGAATACGTCAGAAAGGGAAATATCCCACAGTCAAAGGGAACAAGAGATATTGCAACGAGTATAAAGATGCTTGATGATCTAATCAACGATGAGTTAAACACAACAGCATCTTTAGAAAGTGACGAAGAAAGAGATATCACATTGACTTATGATGATTCAGATGATAACAAACTCTCTTCACCAATAGATCTTGAAGATGAAGCAGATATTCCTAAAAATTCATCAAACATTACAAATTCTACATTCACGAATTCTAATACTTCATTGCATTTAACAAGCACATCTACATCCGTTGATAATGATTCTGACACCGAAACAGGCGATACCAATAGCAACAACTTCAACACTAGCATCAAAACCATACAAGCATCTTCATCTTCACTGATATCAAATGGTGATATTCATCCTGAAATTGAAACAATCTTCAAAGATTCCCTGACAAAGATGGATGAATTGACTGAGAAATTGAGACTATTGAACTCTCAGTATAGCTAGCCGTTCAATAGATGATTAGAGAAGACAAGAACTTGTAGATGTTTCAGAGCACAACCGAACACAACCACTTTTGACAGCTTATAATGGTGCGCCCCGAACCGTGCTCATCGGTATGTGTAACACAAATCAGAATTTTTTTCGTTTTTCCCCTGTTGATTGTGGTAGATGTGTTTTTTTTTTTTTTTTTTTGGGCTAAATTATTTTTTTTTGTTACTTCAGAATTAAGAACACCACTCAAAAATAGCAGACGTTTAAGATATTTCCAGAGCTAGCTGAGCCTCTCTACTCTTTCTCACTCGTTGCTATCTCAACACTTCTCTATACATCATGTCCTGGCAGCCAAACGCCGAGTCAGTGGGACAACTTCTGCATATTTTAGGCGGGACTCTTTCATCAAATGGACTAGAGAGAAAACAAGCTACTGAAGCTCTAGAACTTGCTAAATCTCAACCAGATTTCACGAATTATTTGCTATACATCCTTGTTGAGGATAATTCTGCCACCTCACAGATACGTGCCTCTGCAGGTCTTTCATTGAAAAACAACATACAGAAAAATTTCCAAATTGGTGCAAATCATTACTTATTGGATAATATATTGAAAGGATTATTAGACCAGGAAGTCTTGGTGAGAAATGTCACGGGGAATGTCATCACTACTCTATTTGCATCCTTAGGTGTTAAGCAATGGCCATCTGTCCTTCCACAACTTATAGAAATTGCTGAAAAGGGTGACCAAACAAGTCAAGAAGGTGCTACTTCCGCCCTATCTAAGATCTGTGAAGACTCTAGTCATATCTTGGATTCAGAGTTCAATGGAGGAAGACCTTTAGACGTGATGGTTCCTAAATTCATTCAATTGACCAGCTCATCATATCCAAAAGTTCGTGCTAATGCTCTAAACTCTGTTAATCATATCATTTATTTACAAACTCAAAGTTTTTTGGTTCATATTGATGAGTTTTTGAATAGATTGTTTTCATTGGCCACTGATGAAGATAAAGATGTTCGTCGTGGAGTATGTACTGCATTTGTACAGATACTGGAAACTAGACCTGATAAGATTGCTCCACATTTGGATGGTGTCATAAATTATGCCTTACATTCCGTTACCAATGAAACTGAAGAGGAAGTTCAATTAGAAGCATGTGAATTCTTATTTACCCTGGCAAGCTCGGATATTCCACCAGCATTGATCGAACCACATTTAGGTAATATCTTGCCTGTTTTATTGAAATCTATGGTTTATTCAGAAATGGAAATTTTCTTGATGGATAACTCAGATGATGCCGATGAAGAAGATAAAGATGAAGACATCAAGCCTACAGCAGCTAAAGTCAAGAGTGCACATAATGAGAAAGTGGATGATGACGATGATGAAGATGATGATGACGAGGGTGATTTTGGCACTGAATGGAATTTAAGAAAATGTTCTGCTGCCACACTTGATGTCTTAGCATCTGTTTTACCTGCTCAAGTATTAGAGATCATTTTACCAATCTTGAAAGAGAATATCACATCTGAACAATGGCCATATAGAGAAGCTGCCATATTAGCATTTGGTGCTGTTGCAGAAGGTGGTATTGAATTTGCTTATCAACAATTACCTGCATTAGTTCCATTCTTGGTGGAGAGATTGAAAGATCCTGAACCAAGTGTAAGACAAATCACATGTTGGACTCTTGGTCGTTACTCTTCTTGGGTATGTTCTGAAGCTCATAAAGGTGGAGCATATTCAAATTATTTCATTCCAACTTTTGAATCCATTATTGCATGTTGCCTTGATAGAAAGAAGATTGTTCAAGAAAGTGCATGCAGTTCAGTAGCTCAGTTCATCGATAGTGCAGAATACGATTTGATTCAACCATTGGCCTCTCCATTATTGGATAATTTCAACAAATGCTTCCAGTTTTATAAGAGAAAAAATCTTGTTATCTTATATGATGCAATTCAAACTTTTGTTGAAAAAGTGGAACTGGACGATGTTCAACTGCAAACGTTATTACCACCTTTAATTGCTAAATGGGAGATTTTACAAGATGATGATAAAGAATTATGGCCATTATTAGAATGTATGTCATCTGTGGCTGCATCAATGGGTGAAAAATTTGCACCATTCGCAGTACAAGTTTATCAAAGAGCTATTAGAATTCTTGCTCATTGTATTGAAATGGACAAACAAAGTCTGACTGATCCAACCATTCATACTCCTGAAAAGGATTTTATCATAACGTCATTGGATTTAGTTGATGGGTTATGTCAAGGTCTTGGAGAACATAGTGGTGAATTATTGGATGACACTTTGATCACGTTATTACTGGAGACTTTCAATGATACAAGTGATGATGTTCGTCAATCTGCTTACGCATTGTTGGGAGATTTGGCAATTTATGTTTCTGGAAAGTTGTTACCTAAATTAGATCAAATCATTGTTGCCATTGGTAATGAAATTGTTACAAGAACTATGGAAAGTTTCTCTGTTTGCAATAATGCAACCTGGGCACTTGGAGAGATCTCATTGAGATTAGATCTAAGCAAATATTTGGATAAATTAGTTGGTGTATTGATTGATTTACTCAATTCTCAATCAACATCTGTTGTGTTGGAAAATGCAGCTATAACAATTGGAAGAATCGGTAATAGATCACCAGAATTTTTAGCACCACATTTATCTGAGTTTGCCCTACAATGGTGTGCACATATGATGTATCTGGAGGAAAATGAAGAGAAAGAAACCGCATTCCAAGGAATGTGTTGCATTGTGATGTCCAATTATACAGGATTAGACAATGGGACCTTGGTGCACTTTGTGAATACAATCACGATGTATGCTCAACCAGGACAAGTTCTAGCAGAGACTTTTTACAAAGTGTTGAATGGCTACAAACAAATGATCGGAGCTGAGCAATGGCCTGCGTTTTTGAACAAGGTGGAGAATGGGCATGAGCTGGCACAACGCTATGGGTTATTATAGAAGAATCATATTCATACATATTACGCATTTCGTTGATGGTTTTCCGTAAGGAGCGGAAGTTCTACTCTGTAGGGCTCCTTGATCTGATCCTGTGAGGCTCCTTGCCCTATTCTGCGGGGGTGTATGCATATGAAGCCGTTAAAACTGTGAGTAAGTGAACGTAGAAGGAATTTTCACAGCGTATAGAAAGGGTCGGCCATGTCCGCCGTGTGCGAATTAGTTCATCTCCGATGGGCGCAATCGGGAATCGGAGCCTTATCAGCTAAATCCGATGGATTCTATGCATTGGGAAGAGGAAAAGGCCCCCATCGATAAGAAGTAGGGCAAAAAAACTTTGCAGTTTATTTATAAACATGAACCAACTGGTTTGTGTTTGTGTTTGATTTTGTTCAGTGTCTTTTGTTGATCTGTCCTCTTTGTTCTTTTCTACCGTCTTTTCGTCTCTCACCGTCTAATCTGTCTGTCCGCTTATCCCAGAGATTAGGTTCCAGATTCCTTCACTGGCAGAATTGTACTACTATAATTGAGTGAATAATATACAATGTCCAGAGCACTCTCCTCCACACACGTCGTGCTCAACGACACCGTCACGGAAGCCACCATCATCTTCTCCATCGAGTCCGGGAAAATCCTTGAGATTGTTCATGAGATCCTTCACGACGACGACCCTCTGCTCGAGCTATACGACGTGAGGGCCCACGCTTACAGAAACGTCACACCATACTACATCATGCCCGGGCTTGTGGACGCTCACGTCCACCTCAACGAGCCGGGAAGAACTGAGTGGGAAGGATTCGAAACGGGGACAAAAGCTGCTGCTGCTGGAGGTGTCACCACAGTGGTTGATATGCCTCTCAATGCCATTCCTCCAACAACCACAGTGAAAAACTTCAACATCAAGCTAGAGGCCACCAAGGGCCAACTATGGAGTGATGTTGGGTTTTGGGGTGGTCTTGTCCCTTCAAATCTCAACGACTTGATCCCCTTGATCAATGCCGGTGTGCGTGGGTTCAAAGGGTTTTTGATCGATTCTGGTGTTGATGAGTTCCCAGCTATTGATAGTCATTATATCGATCAAGCTTTGAAAATCGTCGAGGGCCATGACACTTTGATCATGTTCCACGCAGAGATGCAGCCAACACATAACCATCATGGACCACAATTAGTGGATGAACTTTCTGATATTGATGAAATTGAAGAACTAGACATGGGATTCTCCGTAACTCATATTAGTTCTAATACTCAAACTTCACAAAGATACAATGATTACGATTCTTTAATGCCTTCGAACAGTTTGAGATCAGCTCTCTCAAACACCCAATCCATCAAGAGTGATTTTGTTGATGAAGATTTCATCGATAACACCAACATGTTGACAAGAGTCTTGACTAATGAACAAAAAAGAGCCTTGGCCTCTTCTCCAGTATTAGCACCTGCTGAACCAAGAACAGGTGTCCCATCTGATAAAGTGCATCATGACCATCATACCACCTCTCCTTTGAAAGAGGCTTCTAAAAACCATGACGAATTAACAGAAGTTGATCCAACCATGTATGCATCTTATCTAGCTTCAAGACCTGATATCTTTGAAGTAGAAGCTATACGAACCATTATTGGATGTGCTAGAAAAGTACCAACCGTTCCTTTACATATTGTGCATTTAGCTACCCAGGAAGCATTGCCAATGTTATTTGAAGCTCAACAAATGGGATTGAAAATCAGTGCAGAAACTTGTTTCCATTATTTATCTTTATACGCTGAAAAGATTCCAAATTGTTCCACTTTTTTCAAATGTTGTCCACCAATCCGTTCTAATGCAAATAGATTACAATTATGGAATGCTTTAAGATCAGATATCATCACCACTGTGGTTTCTGATCATTCTCCATGTACACCAGAGTTGAAAAACTTGGCTGAAGGTGATTTCTTTTCTGCATGGGGAGGTATTGCATCTGTTGGGTTAGGATTACCTGTTTTATACACTGAAGGTTTGAAATTGAATCCTCCTGTGTCTTTACAAGAAATTGTTAAATGGACTTGTAAAAATACTGCAAAGCAAGTTGGTCTTTCACACAAAAAGGGAGATCTTAGAGTTGGGCTTGATGCAGATCTTGTGATTTTCGATCCTTACACAGTGCAAACAATCTCAAATGCAACCACTTACTTCAAGAACAAATTGACAGCTTATGATGGATTAGATCTACAAGGACGAGTCATGGAAACTATATTGAGAGGGAACTCAGTATTTGCTGTTAACAAGGGTCATTCTGAGATCCCATTGGGTAAAACTATCTTGGAAAAAAGAGCTACAGTGGCTATTGTTCGCCCTGAAGTTAATTCTTACTAGACATGGCCTTTGAAGTTAATCTCATTTCTAATATTATGATCTAATTATATGTTTTGCATTTATAATCCCATCAAGGCTGTTACACCACTATTACACATGCTACATAATTGCTAATGACCTGACTTGATTACATCCTTAATGAAATGAATATGATATACTAGATTAACCTGTAGCTACAATTTTTTTCAACACGATGATTTTATGCATTAGCACCCAATTAATATTCTAAGATCATTCTAGATATGACGAGAGAAAAGAGAGAGAGAGGCAGTGAAAGCAGTAAGAAGCTTTGAAAGTGACGACAACAACTGAATATGAATAGCTTACACCATTTGCTAATAGCTTACACCATTTGCTTCCTGGAATCTTTGAAAAAGTATTGTACAACACAAATCTGTAAAAGAGCCATACCAACACATAGTACCACTTCGTAAATAGAAAAGTAAAATATCCTCGATTCAGTGGACTTCACCGTGGAGTGATTTCTGTTATTTCTTGTCTTGTAATATTGTAAAGACTTGAGAATGCTATTCAATTTTGAGTCAATCTTCTCCACTGAGGATACAATTTCCGCAACACCAGATTCTTGACTCTCAGATTTAGGTAGGGAGGCCTTGAAATCGTTCTCCAGCGTGATTTCGAAATCAACAACTTTTTCTGCAAACGTAGACATCTCATTAGAGAAACAAAACTCATATTCACCAGGGACATCGGCATTCAACACCCAATCGCCCTGTCTCTGCTTCTCCTCGTGCACAAACACCTTCCCGTTAGGTCCCGTGATCGTGTAGTCGACATCAAACGCACCACCAGACTGCACGGCAAAGTAGTAACCAACTTTAGTCTTTGGCTTCTCAGTGAATATGTAATAGCAGGACTTCTCTTCAGCTCTCAAGACAAACGTCAAGGCAGAGCACTGCACAAAGGCCGTCAGCAGACACGACCAGATTATCACGGACTTGAGCATCACGGTGTTCGCAGCAGACGACAATCGCACAGAACCAGCCAGCTAAACATTCCCGATGATTTGTTCACTTTGAGGCTATACGCCAAATCGCTGTAATGTCAACACAAATCCGGTATTTACTCTCAACGGTAATAGTCATGTGACAGGGAGCCGGATTTGACGCGCTCTCGCTTTTCATTTGTTTACCTTTCGTGAAACAATCAAAAATCCTAGAAAACTGAGCCAAAGGGCGTCTATTTGATTTCTTTTCACTTGCTTCCGAGTTCCAAGAAGGCGGTTATTCTTATATTCCCAAGATGGACCACTCAGACCACGATGTTATTGAGCTGCCAGCGCTCGGGACCCACAGAATACCCAAGCGCAGCGCGTCCAGATCTCCCGAGAGGAATTTCAACATGATCGATCTTGAAGAAGACGATAATGATGATGATAAAGTCCGCGTGCTTAAGGAAATCAAGAACACAGACATGCCACTACCGCCAATCGAGAAGTTTCACAGAGGCGCCCCTACTGGTGCTGACCCTTTCCTCGACGCATCGAACTCCCCATCTGTTATGAAAAAACTACGGATCAGTTCACCTTTCAACAAAGAGAAAGTCACGTCACTTGAGCCTACACGCAAAAATATCATCAAACGTCCATCGGCCCCAGTTATCAAACCTCCAGTCAAGAAGATACGGGTTGAGCCATCTTCAGAAGAGGATATTCCCCCTGAAATCATAGAGGAAATGGAGAAAATTCAAGAGAATTTTGAAGGTCTTGAAACAAAATATAGACTCATAGACAAGATTGGTGAGGGTACTTTTTCCACAGTTTACAAAGCAGAATCTTTATTGGGGGATGCTAGATACCTAGCAGGAGATTCAGTCTATAGATCACCTGGCCTGAAAAGACATAAAGCTGAGAAAAAGCAATCAAAGTTTTATGTTGCATTGAAAAGAATTCATGTTACATCTTCTCCTACAAGAATCTTGAATGAATTGAAATTGTTATATATTCTTTCTGGGTCTCAACATGTTGCACCAATCTTAGAAGCACTAAGACGTGAAGATCAAATCATTGCCGTTCTACCTTATTATCAACATGCTGATTTCAGAGATTTTTTCAGAGATTTACCCTTGGAAGGCATCAAGACTTATATGAATGAATTATTCGAAGCGTTGAAGTTTGTTCACAACAAAAAGATCATCCATAGAGATGTTAAACCAACAAATTTCTTATTTGATCCATTCAAGAAAAAGGGTGTATTGGTAGATTTTGGTCTTGCAGAACAAGATAGAAGTGGCAAATTTGACGATTATGAACAATATGACCTTTCTTTAACAAACTCTAATGTCATTGACCAAGCAATCATTGATCAATTGGATGAAAGATATGATCAACCAAAATACATCCCCACAGATCCTGATGATCCAAACTTCTGTCCATGTAAAACAGGGACACGTATCAAAGCTGTGAAAATCCCAAAAGGTTATCCTAAAAATGATAAAAGAGGAAGTAGAAGAGCCAACAGAGCAGGCACAAGAGGATTTAGAGCTCCAGAAGTTTTGTTCAAATGTCCCTTCCAAACAACCAGAATTGATATCTGGTCAGCAGGAGTTATATTATTAACTTTGTTGAGTAGGAGATTTCCCTTTTTCAATTCTAGAGATGATATTGATGCATTGGTAGAATTGACCACAATTTTTGGATTGAAAGAGATGAAACAAACAGCAAAACTTCATGGATTGGGGTTAGATACTAATATCGGCTCTTTACAAGTAAAGAAACAACCATTGACACAGTTGATTTATAAAACTATATTACTTGAAGCAGAAAAGGGAACATTACCACATGATTCTGTTAGTTACGATACTTTGAGTGTCTTCAACAAAGATGGAGATATTGTGATCTTAGAAGATGATTCATTGGAAATGAGAATAAGAAAAAGGGAATATATTAACGCATTTGAAGTTATGGAAAATTGTTTCAAATTAGATCCAAAGGAAAGACCCTCTGCGGTGGAGATCCTACAATTACCATTCTTCACAGAGGATTTGGAGAAAAATCTAGAAGATGACGAAGATGATATATATGGTCTGGTTGAGATATCCAGAGGTTGAGCATGTGTGTAACATATTTTATTACGATTAACTACGCTACGAATTTGCATTTGAGAAGAGATCTAGCTCCTGTAGATCAAAACTTTGAAAATATGGGGTAAGAAAATTATTAGCGTCGCCAGTAGCCAGATAAGAGCCTGGTTGTTGTCTCTAGCGGGGGTTGCCCAATCTGGAACCCGCAGCTGCCTTACGAACTTAAGGATCAAAGGCTAGATCTCTTTTATTTTTAGCAGTGTATGGTTAATTGATGAATGCTCACATGTGAAGTTTGAACCGCTACAGAAAACAAGCTGCAAGAACCCACCACTATTATTCAACTTGTGTTCTGATACGTCATAGAAGTTCTTGGCCGTGGTTATATGTGCGCTCTATTTAGCGAGATCTTGCAGAATATTTTTCCAGTCTACATAATAATCTAGCGCTTAGCAGACATTACGGATTATTGTTTATGCACATGCTCCAGCTCGTACTGGTATAAGCGAATGGTCCAAATTATCGTTGATTCAAGGTTTGTGGGTCTGCCTAAACCTCAGATCGTCAAACAACATCTTGGCTGGATCCGGGTTGCTTCTCATCTCTTTTTTGCATATGAATCCATTATGCGAGGCTGAATTGAGGTATTCGAGAACAATAGCACAAAGCACTGTGCGCATTTCTCTACAGAGTTCAGATCATCAGGTCGAGGTTCCCAGAATCCGATGTGCACCAGAGCTGGTAACATTCAAAGAAGTATCAGTTGTAAATTGTAGAGATTGCATACCAGTCGCAAGTGTTTGATCCTTGCGGGTGAAACTCCGTGCTGAAATATTGGATGTGAAGTCTTTGCATTCAGATAATTAGCGGACATGATTGAGTGGAGGTCCTAGAATCCACTACGTAGAAAGGGAAATATTTGCTCTGTTGATACTTGATAATTTGCAAGTGCTTAAACTTTGGCCCTTGCTCATGTGGAGATTGGTCAGCCTGCTCAGAAATCCGGTCAATCAGGTACCAAAAGCTTGGACTTTTGAGGACGTTTTAGTACCGACAATGGTACTGAAATGGACATTTACAACGCCAGAGCTAACGTGCTAATGACTTGGGTCCAGTACCATAACATGTGGTTAAATCAAGAGAGGTGCTAGAATATTTTCAGACCAGTACTCTATGACCTATGACTCTACAGAGTTATAGAACAAGATGCGAGTGCGAGTCCTCAAGCACTGTTCTGGTGGCTAGCCAATTCTAGTAATGCGGCCAGAACGCTCCACCTCAGTACAGAGAGCCTGAAATATGTTGTGCAGAGTGCTGTTTGTCCCAGAACCCAACAAAAACTTTTGAGCCAGTGTTTGTGTCACTCTCATCAATGTGTCCTCATCACGATCTCAACCATGCGTAATTGCCCAGTAGATGGGAAACAGAAAGCAAGTTTGAGAAAGCAGTCATAACAATCTTTGATATCTAGTTTGACTGTGCTTAACTTCCAAAGTAGTTAATCCATCGTCATTAAAATGATAACGATGTATTCGTCTCCATAGAGCGATCTGAATTGACGAAAGTATTCGAAGATTCGAGTTCTTCGCATGCATAACTAAAAGCTTCTATGAGTTTAGAGGGCCACAGCTAACACCTTTGATCCCCAAGCAGCTGGAATTCCGGCTTTCAAGATGATACGCCTCCAAATCACAGAATAAGACTCCAAATTGCTTTGGTAGAGATGGGCAACTAAATCAAAGCATAAGCATTCGGTTGTAGCATGAAAACTTGTTCAGAAGCGTACGCATATAAATGAACTGATCTGATCTGCCTGAAGATTGGAACAAAGTGTCTGGATTCTCAACTTGCCATTTTGATACGTATCAGCACAGAATGATAATCAATCATATTGCCAATATATTCCCTCCTGGATAAATCAGCTACTATAACTAATCATGGACTTCCTAACTAAGCTGAGTGAAATATCACCGAAAACTACACATACTCCCATCTTCGCAATCTTGAGCCAGATATTGAGGAGCTACTACCCATTCACCTGGAATCGTATTCACTCAAGATGCCCTTGTATGAGTGTTTCGCATTTCCATTGGCTCCTGTTTATTGAGCTGCAAAAGTTGCCTTAGTATCATCGTTAATTTCATTTCATTTTGCTTGATGTGCAATGTGCATTAGTTGTAACATCGGACGCCTTTTGTATTCGACTAACAATATCAATTTTAGACAGCATCGACTCCACGATTCTAGTCAGAAGTGTTTGGAGTAACCAGAAACTTTAAGCTCAAATCGCAAGACTGAATACAGTTACCGTTCCTTCGTCCAGCTCTTTGAGCTAAGCTTTTAAAGCTTCCACGAAATGCTGCGTATTTCAGTCTTTGTTTATCGATGGCATTTGGTCCCAACGAAAAGATTATAACTCTTCGGGCGCGAGTGTTGGCTTTGAATTCTCCGAATCTTGCATTAACCCAGATGTTTGCATATTCTGCATCATGAATTTTCTTCTCAACCGTGCAAATCCCAGCAAGTTTCACGTATGCTTTGATAGTAGTACTAGAGGTAGACTATTGTTTGAAGCTCAATGACATGGCCCATCGCTAGGCAGGGGTCGAGCTGTAGACGTATAGCATGTTTTGTGTTACGGCTTGATTATAGGTTATATGTTATAGATGTAGCGCTCTGTCGTACTCTCCGTCATTAATTCCATTGATTAACGAGCATGTCTCAAATCATTTCAGGTTCATAGATTTGAGCCAGGATTCAGGAACAGGTTAAGGTTCTAATTCGAAAGCATTTTTTATGTGGAGCCTCTGGAAGGTTCATATCGATGGCGCAATCCGTATTACATTACCATAGAGTTGATGATTCATGGATCCTGGCTTTGGTTGAACCAGTTCCAATATACCGAACGTTTGCTCTTTGCCACTTTTCTCTTGATACTACTAGAACGTATGCACTCAGACGGCATGCTACCTCATTTGGTCCTTGTGGGCTGTGCCTGCAATCGATGCTAGACGAGACGAAAGTCAGTCTCCAGAGAAAGAAGATGCTGAAGGGTACCGATCTAAAGTGAACGATGTTCGAAGTATAAAGGACTCGTCTATCTGAAGAGAAAGACAATTGGTTAATGGGCATCCATTGGTTTTTAGATCGCTCTGAAATTTGTTTCCCATTGCGTATTTACCTATGCAAAGCTCTGTAAATAACCGTTAGGTGTCAGTTCTTGTTCTGAGTACGAACTGGATCACGGATCACTTTTGGGCACCTTTTTTAGCGTACAGAAACATACAGATTTTACGCGCACAAAGACATCAGTAGCTTCGAAATATGCATAGAAGGCGTATGAACACTCCAGAAGATCGTTAATTGTAAACAAAGCTGATAAGCTGGGAACTTAAGGCCCCTTCAAGAAATTCGCCGTTAGATCAAGTCTGACAATTGGTACCAGAGGCAAGATGGTTTCGCTTCAGTGCTGTCTTGATGAAGACTTTGCAAAACGTTGCGAGGCTGGAGATGGTCGCTAAGGCTCTAGTGAAAAGCACAATTTGACAGCGCTACCTGACATGTTTTTACCGCTGAGAGTAGCTTGTGCTGGGGCAAAAAGTTACATCCGGTTTGGCTGCTACCTGTCAACCTTGATCAATTTTCATTGATTTGTATTCGCTATAGAGAAAAGAAAATCTGACACTCCAGACCATGAACCAATTGAGTGCAGTCATGTGTGTACATTGCGCGAGTGATATTCATGAAGAGTTTCGTTGCTATAGCGAATTGCTGCTTCAGATGTTTCCACATTTTCACTGTGCTTCGATTCATGTATAAGAACCCTTTTGTTTCATGTGGTCAATTGTAACCAAGCATTGCAACAGTTGAGATTGGAGAGGTACGTAAAGGCAACTCTTGGCTGATCTTGGTACAACTCTAACATCCGAAATCTAGGGTCCATTTCCTCGAGCAATTTACGAGACTTCAACCTCGATGATGAATGAATTTGGTTTGATGATACGGGTTGACTTACCATTTTGACTCTTTTAATGACTCCATCACGTCAAACATCCACATCCTCGGTTGTCCCTGGGTCCTGTAGTTTTTAAACAGTTCAGATGGGTTCCCCCCACCGCTCATCTACCACGTATATGAGTGAGTAGTATGTACCTATCTACTGTGCTGGCCAGATGATTCATCATCTATAGCTGATTGGCCTCTACGACATGAAATGGTTGACCGGCAGTAATTAGTAGGGAGAAAAGTTCAGCTGATTACATGTGATCGGAGAAATCGTTGTTCTAATTGATAGTCAGAGGTCCAAACCTTGAAAGGTGGCGAAGGCACTGGGTGGATCATGCAACCTAAAGACCTAAATAATTCGCAATTAGAGAGAAGCTGACTCTGGAACGCGACGCGTGATCATTCGCTGGAACCTCTGGTTGTTATCTTGTGTAATTGAGGTTTTCAAGCTACCACAAGCCAACTCTCATGGGAAAGACTAATCACAGTAAGATATGTCCTAGAACTGAAGTAAAATAATAAAAAATTGTTCTCACATTTTCCAGATTCCGCCAAAATTTGGCAGCAAAAAAAGCGTGCAGAAAGAATCCAAAATGATCTTATTTTAAAACTCGTATTTTTCTCTCAGGCGCACACTCTCCGGAGCCTGGTATGCTTTAGAGAACAACCGTAGTGACCTATCGCTTCGTCATCTCTCTGTTCGACTAACGATGAGACAGAGATCATGTTCAGCGGTTATACCTCACCCGCTATCTTAGAACCTTAACGGTTACCGCCCCATCACTCTTCGCCAAATGACAACACGTATATGTAGTATGCTGTGCTGCCCCGGAAATGGTGAGGTGTCATCTGAATCGTCTTTGTTTGCTGAGCGAAAGCGAGAAGTTTTGGTGCCACTGCAAGCGCGGGCTGCGGAAGTGAGAATATGCATACTGATTTTGGTCCGCGCATTCAACAGATCCTTACAGTTAGTGGCGTTACTCAATGCACAAGGGAGGGCAAACACAGGGACCAAAATCTAATGCTATATTTTGAAAAAGTCCCGAGTTTTTTCTAGAGTATTTTTCTGTGTTTTTCGTAGCCTAGGAGGCCTGGATCCCAACCATGGACCTTGCAGAGTAGCCAATTGATGAGGTCAAAATCCCTTTTCTGAAGATACCTCTAGTTTCGCTGCGAGACATTGGGTCTGGGAGGCCAAAGTCTAGATGCTTCTAGTCAACATGGCCATGCGGAACTGCAACAAACGGCAGTACTGCGCATTTGCGTTGCGTGCAATAATATAGATCTCGAGATTTCTCAATCTACAAAAATACTTCACGCTGCAACAATTGGTACTATCAGACTTTGTTTGATTCATGAAATGTAGTCGGAGTTTCCTAAATTTGAGCACTGCGCTAAAATAGTATTACACGGTCTTATTTTGGGTCTTTATATATATATATCGCCCTGCACGAGCTAAAACACTGGGTACTCAACTTTCGTTATTTTCGACACCAATCGTACGGGCATTTTTTAGTCTTGACGTTGTCTCACTCTAATTATTTATTGCCACTTCATCAATTATAACAACAACTTCATCCACCTTCTGTGCCCAAATTCCATCGGTTACAGTTCTCTCGTTCTTGTTCTCGACCCATCTGCTCTTATCCCGTTGATTTCAATTCTTACTTCGGGGATTTCATTCTGAGATAGCATTAGCAGAGAAAAGACAGAGGAAAGAACTTGAAGAAACAAACATTGATCGTTATTCCGTTATAAGGCGTGACAAAATACTCAGCTTTTGAACCTCAATCTTCAAAAATCATTCCCTGAAGCTCATACTCAATTGAGTCCAACAATAATCCATCAATCTCAATTTTATATTTGCTGGCAAGATCCCCACTTATTCTTAGTGCTTCCATCTAGCCACTGTGTGTCTTTCCCATTCAATATTGTTAGCTCTGGTTAATAATTGATCTACACAAAGTTTGGGCCGCGTGTTCTTCAGCTATTCACTCACATCAAGTGTTAGACCACCGTTTGTTTTGCTAAACCATCGGCATCATTTTTACCCTGGTATTTCCAACACTGCTGCAACAACGCAAACACAGATTAGGTTATTGGGGTTCCCTCTCTGACTGACTTCGCTAACTGCCAAAAGATCGACCTAGGTTGTCACCTCACCCTATTTCTGAAATCCCTAGCCATTGATACAAATTAGGGTCAACAACAATCAGCATTCTTTATTGTCACGTTCCCCTGACAAGTTCCCGTTATTAGCTTTAATCTTTAGGTACCGGTTGTCCTGGTGCTTTTTTTTTTGAGTTTGCCTTTGCATTGTCCGCTCTTGTCGATTGGTCTTGTTGCAACTTGGAATATTTATCAACACGCTTTTCCCAGGCATCTATTTTTTGTTTGTTTGGATTGCAAATACGCCATAGAAGATTTTGCATCACCATCACCACCTTTGATTTCATTCAAAGAAGCGGTCTCGTTACTCTGGGTTAAAGTTCAAACCCTCCTTCAATAGCGACCTGCGTCCGGTTTTAACCCGCCCTGCCTCAACCTACTTTAGCATTATAACTGAGGCATCACTGTCACCAAGACTAGAACAAACTCCGAAACATATGCCTTCTTTAGGGAGCAAGACGCCAGCATCATAGTCAACCACACACACTGCATTCTGCTATCCACTCGTATCAGCATGAACAATCAAACAAGCCTTCCTTTACCGGTACCCAATGTCAACGATATGGACCCCAAATCTGATTCCCCGTCTTCTGGAACGCCCAATCTCCAACAATATCACCATGACCAACGTTACATGCCAGCTATGCACACGGATCCATACAGGTCAATTGTACAAGACCCATTATCAAATCCTCTTTCATCCGTGTCATCGGGAGGGAGAGGCTCTCTTTCGAATCCTCACACTTCAAGCTTGAACCCCATGCATCACTTCAGCTCCACGTCGTCAGGAGAACTTTCCTCAGATATAACACAAAGACCTTCTTTAATATCTGTCAACGAGTCTTCCGAGCGTTCTAAATCAAACAGCTCGATGGAGGAAAAGGAATTTGTGAGGCTTGCAAGAAGAAGAGCTTCAAAGAGCATCAAAGAAAAGGCTAATCAGAAGAAGTCATCACATGTGACGCGACCACAAGGACGGCCATTATCTAAAGAGACAAGAATCAGATTGACTTTGGTGCCAACATTGGGGATCCTTTATTCCACCCTAGTATCTGATAATTCAAGAAAGGCTTTAAAGCTTTTGAAATACCAATCCACTGAACTAGACACCATTTTGAAAACCAATGAAGAAATGTCAACAAAGAACGTGATATCTGGGTTCTCCTCGTTGTTGAACGTACAGCAAGCCAAGTTCATGGATCATCCACCTCCAAGTCCAGGCAAAGAGTATCTGGCAGCCCCTGAAACTGGCATGGTATCACTAGAGAATAGATCAAGTCGCCATCATCAATCAACAACAAGCGCACTTTCTGGGAATGTTCCCGAATTTGATACGATAGATGATGCTGTCTATACTTTGTTTGGACTCACCGAATATTCATTGATCAGAATCACAAGGGCTGCTGCTACCGAAGTGGGTGGCTCGGTGTTATTGAAGATAGAAACCGCAATGCCTGGATACTTGTATTTGAATGATGATGAGGAGGAGGATTTCAAGACTGTGGAGTTGAATAAAGATCTGTATCAAGAGTCCATTGGATCTGTTGGTGATCGGCCCTCCACAACCTTTTTGAAGAAAAGAGTTGTTAGACCGCGTTATAAATCCGATATGAGGATATATTTAGTTCCAAGATCGATCAGTTGTGCCATTTATTGTGAAAAAAGAATCTTCAAAAGGGATCTTATAAGAGGTTTTTTGGATTTGAATAAACCTGATAGAAGTATCATTGTGGCTTTTGATTATGAAGATGCATTGAAAGAGTTGAGAGAAGAAGGATATGAGCAATTGATATCCAGGATGGGATTACCAGCCCCTAATGAAGTTAAGACTTTAGATGCTTTGCAAAAATCCCAGGATCCTCAATATATTCCGCATCAACAGCACAAGCTTCCCTCCTATGCAGATGATCCCTCTCCAACAAGCCAAGAGGGCTATCCTTTGAATCCTAATGATCTATCGTATGGGAATAACTTTACCAATCAAAGTCAGAATACTTCTTTTGGTTATAGGCCTTTGGAATTCCAGCAAACGAGTACATCATATTATGATCAGTCTCAGCCATCCAACATACAGGGCTCTTTCCCATATCAGCAACGTCAACCAATGACACATCCCAACTTCAACCCATTCGCAAATGCATATGTGCCTCCACAACAACATTCTTCGCAACAACAAGTTTTGCAACAACCACAGCAAATTCCTCCCCATCAACCACAGTTCATGCATCAACAATATCAAGTTCTACCACATCAGCCAGTGATATACCCACAGGTGGATCAACCGCAATACGTGGCTCAGCCAAGTGGATCTTCGCCATCCAACGTACCACAACAATCTCGTTTTACTCCGTCTTTTGTTCCAGGTAGACCGCTAAGTGGTAATATGGATCCTTACGGTCAACCACAACAGCCTCAACAGCAGCAAATGTACCCTATGGGAAACGTTTCAGGGAATCCATACCTGGTACAGCAAGCGGGAACATCTGAGCAGCATTCACGTGTTGATGAACAGCATCTACAACAACAACAACAACATCCTCATCATCATCATCATCAGAATCAACATGGTTCTCTAGGTCCATGAAATTTTTTAGTTTCGTGTTTGTCGAACTTTTTAGTGAAGTTTTTCAATTCTCAAACCTGTAAAGATTTGCAATTTACTGAATGTCTGCTGTGATTCATTGTTTTTGAAGGTATGACATCTTGTTGATGTGCTAATACAATTTCCTTCGGTTCTCTAGATTGTTTTAATGTTTTAACTTTTTCCTCTTCCAGATGTTTTTTTAGCCCTCCTACTTACTGCTTATGTTCTTGCTTTTTGCTCATGATGATGGTTTTTTTATACAATCCAAGATACCATATTAGAATGGTGGAAATTTTACCTCTTTCGCTGTGCTATAAATGAATGTCCCACTACTGCATTGATAACTAGTAAGTTGAAATTTGTAATCGGTGTAGAGCTGCTCATCTTGCACACCCCTGGGACGGTCATGTCATAATGTCTATCACTGGCAAGATTTCCATATGAGCTGAAGAGAAGTAGTCGAGAAGATATTCTGTGCCTGTTCTGATTGTTCTTCCAATCACGTTACGTGCAGTAATCAGCTCTAGGAAAAGCACATACTTATTGCAACGACAGACTGGTATACAGGATCGGGTAGTGCGAGATCAGGAGGATGTCTCAAAATTTCAGGCACAAAATCGGAAGCACTACTACTGTGCAGAACTGTCAACAGTGAGTGGGCTTTGTGAAGCATACACACGTCAAGGTATGAGCAACACAGTGAATGAGTTTTCCCAAACCAAGAAACGAGCATCATTCTATAGCCACCAATCCAATCTAAACTTCAAACGCGTACCATAACCTTAATGCCCGAGCCTATGTGTGTATGCTCGCGGAGTTCCGTTTGGTGGATTAGATCAGTTTTTTACAAAATATCAATATATTTCTGTGAGCCATCAGGAAATATATAGACATACGCTTGTCATTCTTAGATCTTCACCTTGTTCTAGGGACCAGGACATGTACAGTCATAAGCTCTGTTTGAAGGTAGAGAAGAGCACGGTCAGGTTTATATTCCCGGAATTCGATACTATCACATGACTAGAATTCTAACACGGTATATTCCGGTAATGTAAACAAAAGATAAAGTGCTAATGCGGATTCTTTGTGTCAATTACTTTATGCTTTTTGTGTCAAATGTCCACGACTGCAGCTTTCGCAATTGGCTGAGCTCGCCTCCTAATTTTCAAGACTATGAAACGTTAAGAATGCTTCTCATCAGGATATTTTTGGTGCGCTCTCGGAGGGCCTGCTGATGCTTCTAAGATAATGTCATTTTCTTCAACTTCTTCTAGTTCCAATTCCTTGTTGAATGCCCTTGATGGTGAAGAAGAACACATCCGGCTCCCATCAGATCAGTCAATCCCTATAGCGGGGAACCGGGATTCAGACTCGGTGGAGTACAACAATGACAGTAGCATCAAGAGACGGTTTTTCGACTTCAACAAGCAGAAATCACAAAGTGCAAATTCGTCTCCCAAGAGGGGACTCTCTTCTGCTGGCTATGATCGTGATTTGGAAATCCGAAAGACCTCATCTGTCGGTGGTGATCTTGTCAATGAAAGTACGGAGCTGCTCTCTGCTCGGAAAAAGAAACCCTTTTTTTACGATCCTTTCTTTTGGTTACATTTCGATGAGAACTCTTCAAAGGCTACCAATGAAGCGTTTGCAACTACAACCCGTCCATCGTCAAGTTTATCCGTGAAATTCCCCAAAAATGTGTCTTTCAATGAAATGACTGAAGACAAACTCATGAAGCAACGTACAGCGTTGAAGAAGAAGAAAAGACTCTTCCATAGAAAGAAAAAGTCCTCTAATGTCCAAAGCTCTGAGAGATCTCCATCTAGTGAATACAGCTGTACTCCAGATACTACACTTTTCAACCAGAGTAATGATAGCTCAAGGGAACTATCCATGAGTGCACAACAAAAGGCGTACAACTTACCAAAGACATTAGATCCTTCATGTGTTTATCTGAGCTCAGAGACAAGCTTCTATGACGCCCCCCTTTCGACTGACAAGTCATTTGAGCCTTCTTCAAAATTGAGTGGTACTGCTACTACAGCAGAAACAGTTTTCTCTAAAGGCCCGGCATCTACAGCCCTCACTTCTGCTAAACCTGATCCCGATTCAAGTTTTGAGAATCTTCTGCTAGACAGAAGCTTTACCAATCAACCAGGTGAGAAGCCGGCACAGGAAAATGAGGATACTGCATACTCGCTTGCAAGAAGGTTCAACAACTTGAGTATTACGAATGATAAGGATGAAGATAATGATCAGATAATGACGACTATTAGAGATAATCCCAGTTCCAAACAACAGTTTTCTTTGAGGTTGCACAATAACGACATTAAAAATCTTGTTAATCCCCAAAGTCAAGGTTCACAAGATGGAACATATGAGCAAATGGACATTTTAGATATTCTGCCTCCAGACTTACCTAGCATTACAAATGGTACTAATCATTCTGCTGGATTCAATCCTACTTCTACGCCGTCTCCCCTATATGAAGATATTGACGTGATTCAAAGAAAATCCCGTCATACTCACGAAGATCTTGAACTAAAGGAGAGAATCAGATCAACTACATTGTCCCTTGTGGAGGCCTGTGATTTCAAAAGCAAATTACCGAATCACGAGAACCTTGAGGATGTCTCTTGGTCTACCTTACTTGATGAATTTGAGGAGATCGTTCATATTTTCGAATCCAAGCTTGAAACCCAGAAGGTCCAGAACATCAAAGTTACGAAGCAACTCGGTGATTTGACAAGTAGCGTCAAACAGAAAGATTCTGACCTAATTGCAATGACAAAGGAGTTGGAAATTACTTCCGCTGAACTAACTAAATTGAAAACTGAAAGCCTTTCATATCAATCGAAAATTACCTCTCAGTCAAAAGCTCTTTCGTTTGAAAGTAGGCAAAATGGTAAGCTCGAAGAAGAATTAGCCACTCAAAAGTCGCAAATACATCTATTTATTCAACGTTTGGAGGATAAGGAAATGATTCTTCAACAGATAACACGATGTCTAAATAGATTCGCTAAAACCAACTTGGAGAATTATGAAGGCAAATGGTCTGGTCAAAAATCTGATGTTGTTTCATCTTTGGAGACCGTTTTAGATCATTTCAACAGTATGAAGGGAACCTTGCACTCCCTTAAGTCCAGTGAGCACTTGTTGAGATTGGATCTTGAAGAGACCAATAAACAGTTGGAAACTAGTGAAATGCAATTGAAGACTTCCAAGGAGTTAGTTCAGACCTTGGAATTGGAAGCAAAAGATAGTATTCACAAGATGAAAGTTGCTGACGATTCTCAAAAACATTACATGAAGGAGACTGAACGATACAAGAATCTGTTGAAATCTTTAGAACTGAGTTATAGTGAGTTGAAGTCTCAATATGATCTTTCTTTGTTGGAGAAAACTCGTTTGACTGAGCTAAGGGAAGTGAGTGAAGCTCAACTGAAAGAATTTGAATCAAAAGTTGCTGATATGGAGAAGTTCGTTGGTGAACAACTTGAGCTACTCAACGATGCTAATTTTGAGCTAGAAAAACAGTCATCAATCATTCAGAACCTTGAGAATGATGTTGAATCTTTGAAAAAGAGCGATGAAAGACATCAAGATGAATGTAAAAATCAATTACAAACTATCAAAGAACTTGAATCTATGAGTCAGTCTCAAAAGCGTCAAATTGAAGACACTCAATCACAAACTGATGCAGCTCAAAAACATAAACAAAACCTATTGAGAAGCAAAGAGGATGAAATCAGAAGCCTACAGAAGCAGCTAATGGGATTGGAAGAACGTACAGGTGAGACATCACAAGAGCTCAAGGACACACGGAATCGTCTAAGTGAAAAATTTACCGAGTGCAATGTATTTGAAAAAAAAATTGGTTCTTTATCCAGAAGTCTTCAGGAGTCTTTAGAGTCTAATCGAGCTTTGAGATCGGATCTAATGAAGAATTGCTCCGCCAAACAGGAACTTAGACGTACTTTGGGTTTATTGTCAATGAATGTTGTTAAGCAATTTGATGGAATAATTGATGACGTTTCATTGTCAAGTATAAAGGATGGGTTGCAAGGATTAGAGTATGATGACAGCAATGAGGAACAAATCAATGAGAAATTGACTGATGCATCCATGTTCATTGAAGAAGCTGTTGATTTGATCGTTAAAGAGTACTGGTCTCTCACAAAAAGGTTATCAATAACGGCACACAAGGGACAACTAAACAACCCAAGCATCGGGTCTTTACAGAAAGTTATTGATGCGCAGAGCGAACGTCTCAAGAAGGTTGAGGCTAAGAATCAATTCTATGAGGGAGTTTTCAAAAGAATCAACCAGGCAAACTCAAAGGAGAATATATTGGAAATTGGTTCGCCTGATCAGATTGGGATGTCAATGAGATCAACTGCTACACGTCATAGAGGTATGTCTGAAACCAATTATAGATCAAGAGAAGGCTCATCTGCAAGCACTTTCACTACATCAGTTACCAGTAAAGGTCGTCAAGAAGAGATCAACAAAATACTTTCCAGGGTCAGACATCACAAATCCGATAGCTGAGCCAATTATATAGTAATCGTAAGCATAATATTTAATTTGGAGTTTCTGCGTAGTTTCACTCTATGTTTCCCTTTCTGAAAAACTTTGAATCATACCAATTTCAGATTCTTCATATTCTCTCAAGACTACTTTACCATCCACGATACCGGTATTTGCTTGAATAAACTGTTTTCTTGGAAGTCTAGCTTTGAGGACCGCATCTCTAAATTTGGCAAACTCAGGGGTTACTGTTGATCTATCAATGAAATATTTAGAGCCATTTTCGACATCACCTGAAGCTTTATAGATATGTAAATGTCTTAAATAATCTTTGATTGCCTCATGACCGAGAGTATCGATTTTAGATTGATGTAATTTCACATATAGATCAGAATAATCTTGTTTAGTATGAATCAATTCCACCAAACCTGCATTGACCATAGTTTTCATTATTGAGAATCTTGCTTGCATATGAGGCTGTCCCCATTTAGTTGATTCTGGATCCCAAAATTCCAAAGCTAATAAACCAGCTCTTGCCATTTGTAAAAAACCTGAATAAATGATATTATCTTGGTCTTCTCTTGATACAAACCCGAAAATCCCCAATAATTCAGAATTTGTAATTAAATACATTGCAATCACTTCAGCTCTACATTCTTCATAAGCACCAGCTAATGAACCAAATTTGGATCCCCAAGTTTCACCCTTTTGGTAATGGGTTGTGATTGGTTTGTTATTGAGGCCTAATGGAGGGTTTTCATGATCATAATTGAAAGAACGATCTTGTAATTCAGATAATAATTTACCAGACCCATGTCCTAATAATTCATGGATTCCAACTTGAACTTCAAAAGAATCATTACGATACTTGTTGAAAAGTTCATAATCGTCATCAGAGATGAAAGTTATTGGTTCTTTACCAGATTTAGCATTTAGGATATTACCCAAAGAGACATTTTTGAAACCGATATTCAATCTAATATCATCATAATTTGGGATATTAATTCCAGCAGGAATTCCTGAACCTGTGAATGTTAAAACTTCTAAAGATGTGAAATCAGGAGGAGTGAATACATCTTTTTCGAAATCTTTACTCCATGGTAATAAATCAATGAAATTCCCAGCTTGAGTAACCAATTTTTGAAATTTTTTGGTACGTTCTTTATTTTGGATTGAAACTAAAGCTTCCCATTCACCAGCAACACCACTTGGTTCTCTATAAGTTTCAATGAATCCGATATTTGTTTCAATGACTGGGGAAATATCCTTGACCCAATATTTCTGTGATTCTTTATGAGCATCAATGGATCCAGTATTAAAAGAATCGACATAGGCATCAATCATCTTCACCTGGGTCTCGTTAGCAGCATGTTTTTTGGCTTCTTCCAAGTGTGCAATGATTCTATCCATTTCAATAGCATGGTCTCCAAATTCCAGAGTGATTTTGATCCCATCTTGTTGTATTTCATTTGGATAGTTTGTCTTGTTATTGATCAAATTAGAAGCCACAGACACAATGTATTCCTCTTCTGATAGTTTCTTGATTCTTAGGTTCTCAAAATACACCTGGTGATCAGCAAGGATCTTCTTCACTTTATCCATATCTTTTTTGGAGATCTTCCCATAGTAATAGCCCGAGACATGACCCTCACTAGTGAATCCCAACAGGGCAGATTTGGCGTCAACTTGGTACAGTCTTTCCTTGATGTTGTCAAAAGTGATCTTTGACGCCTTGGCCTGGTGGACAATGCTTTCAAACTCGTCAACATGGATCCTTGGAATGAATTTTTTATCACCAAAGGACTTGTAATTCCCCAAATTACTCAGAAATTGTGAGGCATACTCCAAATATCCCTGTCTAACATCGTCTGAAACCTCGAGGTTTTGGTAATTGGCCTTCAAATTCCTGTGGATCTCCAAGATAAGGTCGTAGATCTGTTCAGACTCGTGAGAAACCTGTCTCAGTACAATTCTTGTCCCACAATGGCCAGCCTTGGAGAAATAATGGGCGTATAGCTTTTCCCTTTCTGTAAGCTGGTTGAAGAAAGATTTCGCAGTCAAAGAGACAACTGGGGCTTTTCTGTCCGCGTGGAAGGCAGAGATATCGATATTGTTACTCATTCTGTGCAGCTGACGTCTCAATTGGCGACCAATAGCGTTCATAAAAGGAAGACAAATCAAAGTGCAAGTTGGAAAAGTTTCAGAAAAGTCCCGAAATCAAAAATGTCTATTGTCCAGAAAGTGGAGAATAACAACATATTCCGACTATGCGAGGCACGTGACTAAGGGACAAGATTTTAACCGGAACTGATAACCCTTGTGGAAATAAAAAGAAAAGCAGCACAAATTGAAATAACATCTCTCCATATAAAACCACCAAGGAAATAATAAATAAACACATTTTCATACAATAAAAACTAACAAATAACATGGTTTCATTCTCCAAATTGCTACTACTCCCACTCGCTGCACAACAAGTTTTATCCTTTTCGCTTTTTGCTCGTGATGAACAAAATCCAATCAAATCTAATTCTTTACCAGGGGAAAAACCAATTCCTGGAGATTCACCAGTTGCTATTTGTGATATAACAGAAAAGCAACTTTTATCAATTGAATCAGTGGATTTAACACCAAATCCACCAAATCGTGGTATGAATTTAACTGTTGCTGCAGTGGGTCATTTATCAAAAGATGTTGAAGAAGGTGCTTATGTTGATGTTGAAGTTAAATATGGATATATTAAATTAATTTCTCAAACTTATGATTTATGTGAACAAGTTGGTGAAGTTGATTTATCATGTCCTTTATCAAAAGGTGAATATAAGTTATCCAAGACTGTGGAGATTCCTAATGAGGTTCCACCGGGGAAATATACCGTTTATGCTAGAGCTTATACTAAGGATGATGATTTTATTGCTTGTATCACTGCTACGGTGGTTTTCTCTGTTGATTCTTGGAAAGTTATCAACTTTTAATCATCTTAATTATGTATAACGCATTCATGAGAAGGGGGGGTGGTTTTTTATGGTTTCATTTCATTTGTTTTTATTAATTTAGTCATATTCTTTTTTTAGTTATAATCACATCTTTTGGCACATTCTCATTAATTAGAGAATCGTATAATATATTACTAGACATTGTTCTATTACAAACTCTGTAGTAACAATAAATATCAATATTATATGTTGATGCTAATCCTTGTAATAATAAATAGATAAATGAATAGATACGAAAATAATAAATATGCAAATAAGGACAAAAAATGTAATGCTGTAATTCATAAGATCATAATGACATGTTTGACTGAATATAGTTAAACTAATTTGATATTCAATCTCTTGAGTTTGTTCCTCTAGAAGAAGCCAATAAACTTGTTGTTTGTTGAGAATCATTGACAACATCATCAGCTTCATCTTCATCATTGCTTTCAAACTCATTAGCGTATAATTCCACTGCATTTTCTCCAACACTATCATAAACTACTCTATCTGATCTTTTGTAATTGACGTTATTCTCCAAATTGAATTTGATAATTTTAAATCTTTTTTGAATTTTCCTCAATTGCCATTTAATTGGAATTAATGGAATATATCCATTTCTTTCTTGAAATAATTTAATTTGTAATAATAGAATAATGAGAACCCAATACAAGTTATAACTTATAACTGAACCATAAGTAGCTGTGTTTTGCCATCCTAAAAGAGCGTTTAATAACATGTATCCTCCATCATTGATCCCACTACAACAATTAACATGCCAAATAGTATTAGCAATGTCATAAGATCCAGGTCCATTTCCAACTTCAGCCATATCTTGTCCATTACATCTTTGAACGAATATTTCATATTCATAAAACCAAACACCTCTTGACATCAATCCAGCAGAAACCAAATATAAGAAACAAGTAGATCCAATTAAAAACATTTGTAATTTCATCTTGTTCCCACCTTTGTATAGAGTGACACCAATCAAAGATCCCAATCCTAAAGCCAATAAGATAGACAAAGGTAAAGATTCCACAGGTTCAGATGCAGAAACACCACTAATAACAAAAATCGCTTCAAGACCTTCTCTAAGCAATGTCACCATGGGTAAAATCATTAAAGAGTTCTTCTCCATAAACAGGGCAACACGTTTTTTCCAAGGTGCACGCACACGAGGTCCTCCAACCGCAGTATCTCTGTTAAAATTCACACCCAACTCGTTCTCCAATATCTCATCTTCATTGGCTTCAATGGTGTTCAGTTGTTGTTGTTCAATCTGTTTTGACATCTGTTTCGATAATTTGGCATGCCATTTCCGTTGCATCTGATTGATTCTCAACAATGAGAGTCCCATGATGGAAATGATCAACGATGACAACACACTAAAACTCGCCTCCCATACTCGTTCATATCTTGTCCAGTAATTCTCTCCAATCAGGTAGAAAAGCGCAACAAACACAGATCCGATACATAGACAGATGAAAAGACCCAAGGCACCACCGATCCATACTTGGAATTGCAGCATACGGTACTGTTTTCTTTCAATCGTGAGCACTGATTCCTCTGATTGAACAGCCTTTTTCGTAAAATTTTGTTTAAGAAATGATAAAAGAATTGAAATCACTATAGCAGACTCAAAAGTTTCTCTCAAAAGGATGAAGAACACCTTGAGACTGAAATACGAGGATGCCATTGTTCTTATAAAAGAAAGATCAAAAGAGCCGCTGAGAAATAAATATAAATATAAATATAAATATAAAATGTTGGCGGTTAAAATCTCAGTGTTTTGTTTTCTTTTTTAAAAAATTTGATCTGTCATTGTATTACGGGTTTATTATTATTTTTTTTTTTTTTATATTATACTGTCATTTTATAACGGGTTAATAAAACCAATGTGTATGAGTAGTACATATATAAATTTATTTATTTATTCAATTTTGATGAATTGTTTGCCATTATAAGCATTATCAACAGCCTTTTTCATCATTTCCAAAACTTGTTCATCACTGAATTCATCAAACTTCCAAATATGTTGATTGACTTGTAATTCTTTTAATTTACCGTTTTCATATAATTCCACAAGAGCATTAGTACTATCAATTTTAGCCCTTGGATCTTTTTTAGTATTTTCAGTAACCCAAAATCCAATACTGGTCAAATTCTTGAAAATGAATAATGAAGTAGGTAATGTCACTGGTTGTTTAGACATACCACCATAAGTAATCATTGTAGAATTTGGAGCTAATTTTCTTGCAATATTTGAAGAAGATTTCCCACCAACCGAATTTAAAGCCAATTTCAATTTACCTTGAACCAGATTGGCAATTTCCCTTGACATGGCACGATCACCATTAGCAGTTTCATCAATGATTTTTGTAGCACCTTGTTTTATCAATTTTTTTTCAACTTGATCAAAATCTTCACGATCTCTAATGACACTAATAACGTTAATACCCTTTGCCTTGGCGATTTGTGCCACCATTTGAGAAACACCAGAAGTTCCTGCGTTTTGAATCAACCAATCACCCTTTTCTAATCCATAATTATTAACCAATTGATAAGCAGTAGTTGGATTAACACTGATCGTAGCACCTTGAACCACACTTAAAGATTTAGGTAATTTAATCAATTCTGATTCTTTCAACAGATTATGAGAAGTCCATGTCCCTGTATTTGTATAAAATGGAATAACATGATCACCAATGGAATATTTAGAAACATTGGAACCAATTTTAACAATTTCAAATAATCCTTCATTCCCAGCAATGGCACTTGGTTCCATAGTGCCATATTTAGTAGTTTTTTCAGGTTTAGAAGGGTATACACCTTCCAATTGATTAATATCAGATGGATTTATAGGGAATCCTAATGATTTAATAACAACTTCATCATTTTCAGGATCTTTAATGTCATAAGTGTGTAATTTGATAACTTCACTTGGATTCCCATGGTCTGAATAAATGATTGATTTGGCAGTGGTGATTGATCTTTTGGACATTGTGTTATGGAAACTCTTGGATAGCAATTGGAATGATTTCAGCATTTTTTAAATAATTATAATTATAACACTGACTTTAGTTATATATCTTTATTATGGGGAAAGTGTGACTTTTTCAATATATATCGCACTTCTCTTTATATAATTATGGGCTCCGCGATTTGATAGGCTACAGTGGGTACAATATAGGTGTTAATCTTTATACTTGAACATAAAACCAAGATATACACAGAGACTCTACACCTTTTATATACATTTGATTTTATACAAACAAATCTGTTATAGTTGCTGCTCTGTATTTATTGAAGGGTTGAATCACGTGATTTTGATACCCCCGTATTACCACATACATCCACATCCGACTACTATATATATACATACGATATGCACCGTAGCTAAAAATCAAAACAAACAAAACAAAAGAAAACAAACACATATTCTCTATCTTTTCACCATTTGAGATCTGTGACTGTTAAGTTTGAGATTGCGGTGTTGATCTGTACTTTTCCCACTACAAAACAAAACAAAACAATGATTACATCAACAACCTCGTCTTTACCACTAAAACCTTCTACAGAGGATATCATTGACATTTCCAACACAAGAAAATTACTACGGCCTACTTCTGATTCTCAATTGACACCACGGAAAAGAGCTTTAGCTAGGAAGTCTAGTAATATTCGTTGTATTCCATCATCATCAAGTGGACTTTTCTCACCTCCAAGTTCTGCTCAGCAATCAATTGAAGAATCTCCAAAAGTAGATAATAATGATGATGATAATGATGATAATAATAATAATGATAAATCCATTTTGTTCACATTCCAAGATTCAGAAATACATTCATTTGAAGAATTATCAGTAAATGAGAATAAATCACAAGGAAGACTTATAGGATATGGGGAATTACAAGTATTTCAATTACATGAAAAATCAGTTAGTTATTTACAATGTGGAGAAGTTGTTTATCCAATTTTACCAAGATTAAAAATATTAAAAATTTCAATTAATCAATTTATTTTATCACTTTTTAATCCTGAAAGGTATTGGAGAATTAAAATTAATACAAATGATGAAATAATTATCAAAAATTTAGAAAATGTTTGGAAATCTGTTTGTCAATTTAGAAATTTATACATTTCAACTTCAAATAATGATTCAATTATTTCATATCCATTATCAAAAAATCATTCAATTATTTCACAAAATATCATACATCCAACTTCAGAAATCAAAGAACAACAACAACAACATTGCATTAAATCCCAATCCACTAATTCGATATCATCCATATCTACATCATTAGCATGTTTGGCATTAGAATCAGATGAGACTAGTACATTTGTTGAAGAAGATGAATCAAATTACAATTTACAACGGATTAATTCTAATACTAATTCTAATGTATCATCATTAGATTTAATATTAGAGGAATTCCCCAATAAAGATGATGAATTTAATGAAACAAGTAAATTTTATACACCAAATGCATCTTTTCATAATACTATTACTTCTAAAGAGACATTAATGTTATCACCACCATTTCAATATGATACATCATCCTCATCATTTTTATATTCAAAGCATCATCAAACAATCAAGACAAGATCATCACGATCAAGATCCACTTCATTATATCAATTGGAATCAAGTTGGATGGATCCTACAAATGAAGATGATGAAGATGATGAAGATGATGATGATGATGGATTGATTACTTCGACACCTAATACAGAGAGATATATTAAATTGAATTTAAATCCATCAAAGAGGAAGAATAATAAGTTAATTTCAGAATCATTATTACAATCAGGAAAGAAGAATAAAGATCGATATAGATTATCTTCATATCAAGTTTATAAGTTAATTGAAGAAGAGAGTGAAGATAATAGTGATGTTTCAATTAAGGGGTTTTTAAAATCATTTTTAGGATGATATTGAATAAGATATGATATGATGATATGATTTTAGATATAATTGAATAGATATGATGATATGATTAAATTAGATATAATTGAATAGATTATTTGTAGATAATATTCACAGGATTTATATTTAAGGCAAATGAAGAGTAGATAATATACAATTAAAATTTTTTTAATTATAATTGTGGAGCACCAGGAACCGGATTCCCATTTGCATCAACCAACCCTTGTTGCATCAAAGCCAATTGTTCAGAACCTGCAGTTTCAAAAGTCAATCCAACACCAATTTTAGAAGTTGATTTTAATTGATCAATTTCACCACAAAATAAAACAGAAACAGTTGGTAAGATTCTTCTTTCTAAAAAAGCTGAAACTTTCCCAGTGGAATCCAATTGACCTCTGAAAACAGATTGACGGAATTCATATTTGGCACCAATTGTAGTAGTACCATCGAAAACAGCTTGAATAGAAGGTGGTTGACCAATTAAAGCATCACCTGCAACTGGGACTAGTTGAGTTTGTAAACTTGTTTCAATTCCAGCTTCACAATTATCAGCAACTTTCTTCCAAAAGGAACCAACCATGGACCCTTGGGCTTGTAATTGAGCAGAAGCAATCCATTTGTTATCGGCATTATAACGAGCCACATATGACACTGCGGCATCACCAGGCATTGAAGGTTGAGCAGAATAAACAGTTTCCAAACCAATGGATAATTTAGGAGTGATTGATTGTAAAATGGATCCGACGGCAACACCAGAGAATTTCCCATCATCTAAGAAAGAAGGGTTCAAAGTTTTCAAATTGATTGAGAAATCAGAAGCTTGATAATCTTGTTCTAATTGAAGCATTGTTGGTTGTCCCTTAACGATTTGTAAAGTTGCTTTGGAAATATTTGATTTATCCCAACCATAGTTTAAACGACCACTTAGAGAGAAATCATTATCGATATTCCCCTGAGCAAAGAACGTATCAGTAGCATAAAGGGCAGAAAAGGCATATGGAGGAATTGATTGTGAACCTAAAGAAAAAGTATGTGAAGTTTGGAAAGCAGGATTCATTGCAAAAGCTTTATTTAAATCTGCTCTTAATCCAGTGAAGAAGTATTGATTCAAGAAAACATCTCTTGAAACTTCTTTGTTTAAATTTTCCATTGTACCTGGATTTGTTAAATTTAAAGAACGACGATGATTATTGATATTTTCATAAGCTGAATTTAAATAGTAAAAAATTGGATTTGAACTCCAGAATCCTGAAGGTTTTGGTTTTTGTGGGGTGACCTGTGGGAAGGTGGCGATGTCTGCCAAAGGAAGAGGAGCAGGCTGTGACATTATATATTTATCTTTATATAAATCTTTATATTTGAATATATTTAATCTTGTTGTTATGTCTTTTTGTATCGTTGAAAAAATTGAAGCTCACCCTGTTTTTGGTGTGGGCACTATTTAATAGTTGTTAGTTATTAGTTGATAGTTAGTTAATAGTTAGTTATTTGTTATTTATTTATTTATTGTTATTAGTTATTAGTTATTAGTTAATAGTTATTCAATTATTCATTTATTTATTATTTATTGTTAATAGTTAGTCATTTATTTATTTATTGTTAATTTAATTTATTCTTAATTTATCTATCTTTCAATCTCTGGAATGGCCATAGTATTATCCACCGGTGGCAAACCCATCCGATCATCCACCAACTGTCTAAACCCCTGCAAAGCACGCTGTTTCACCTCAACATTCCTATTCAATTTATAAACACGTTTGGCTCTTTCCTCTGGTGTCTCTGATAATCCATGAATACCCTTTAATAAATCTCTAGCCTTGTTGATCCGAACACGAATTGTCCCAGCTGCATTATCAACATCTTTAGGTAATAATCTCCCTAAATTAACATCCTCCACTATATCAATTACTAATGGTAATAATTCTATATTTTGTAATTCTTCAATGGCTAATCTTGTTTCTTGTTGTTTGTCTTGATATGTTTCAACTTTGGGATGTATCTCATTCGCCAGTGGTGTTGTCTTGAATGGTGTGGTCATATAGATAGATTAATTGAATAAAGATTAATAGATTAAATAGAAGTTAATAGAAATTAATAGAAATTAATAGAAATTAACTAAAGATAAATGAAGATAGATATTAAATAAGTATAAAGATTAAAGAATAAAATAAATATTAATATTATAAATGTGCCCCTACCAATATATATATATATAAACATCTCTTTCTCTCTCTTCTTCTCTTTCTTTCTTCTCTCTCTCTTCACCGTTCATTGCTTCATTATAAAATTGGAAATTCATGTGTTTTGTCGAACTAGTAAAGATTGGTTGTATGGTTGTCTAATATCAGTACTGGCCCTAATTTGATTATACTGTACTATTCTATTGCGGTCAATTGGAGACAACTGCCCATTAGTTTAGATACTATGATATTAATTGATAGTATATATATCTATATATCAATATTATATCCATCTATTTATTATATTCTATTTGTTATAATCTATTTGTTATATTTAATTTTATTTATTCTATTTATTCTATTTTATCAAAACTTGCCACGCAATAAATTCTGAATCATATCCACAGCTGTGTTCTTTGAAGTCACCCATAGAGTATAAACATCCAAAGTTGATGAAAAAGTATCCAAAAACCCAAATGGTAACATTGCAGGGATCCATCCTTGTGCCAATTCAAGGGCAAACCCACCTTCTGACATTGAATACTGTTTAGCATGTCCCTTTTGTAAATGATGAGTATCACCAGGTTTATAAATCTCTGGATATAAAGCACCAGGATATGCAGCTTTTTGTTCACCAACCAAGATTGTGAAATAATCATCGGCAAAATGAACACCAGTATGTCCCTCTGTACCTATAGCACTCCCAAAAAAGATTAAATATTCAGAAATTGAAGCATGTAATATAACCATTGTACCCATTGCACCACCAGCATTGTTGAAAAACCAAGCATTATCATCCCAATCATTGATAATATCACCATATTCTGCCTTTAATGCTGTGTTAACCTCTTTTAAGATCACAGTGGTATTACTACCACTATTAGCATCCAAAACTTCATTACAAATCTTGTTCAACACTTTAGGATCAAATCTATACTGGGAAGGTAACCAAGTGTACAAGAGTTTGTCAAACAAGGCATATAGCACCACAGGAAGAGACAGCCAGAAGAACCTCATATTGATATTAATTATTGATAATTCTATAATTGATATATTAATAAATCAATAAATCAATAGAATAAATATATAATAAAGAAGAAAGAATAAATGATAATATAAAGAAAGAATAAATAAATAGTTATACGAATAAACGAACAACCGGAGTTAAAAGCGGGAACTGAATTATCTCCGAGAATTATTGATTACATAATAATAATAAAAATAAAAAATTAACCCAAACACCAATTATTATCTACTATGTATTCTATATAATACTCTTCTCATCTTTCTATATCTGTTCTCTTCTTTCTAATCTATAAATATATATCCAAAATGTCCTCACAAGCGTTCCTCAGCATAGCAGCAATTGCCAACAGCACCTCTCAATCCAAAGAAACAGAAGTCCTAGCTCTTTTAACAAAAAAGGAACAACCTTTAACACAAATTATGTTTTATATCAATGCTTTATTAAAACAACAAACTCTACCAGTGAAACAAATACTATCAAACTTCATCGATTACATAGAACACAATAGTTCAATGGGGTCTAAGAGGAAACAACAATTATACAAAGAAATGATTCAATCTTTTACACCACCAACTGCTATTGTTTCTTTACCTTTAACTAAAACTTCATTAAATTTATCATCAATTTATGAATCAAATCAAGAATATAATAAAGCCATTGATGTTTTAAATTTACTTCAATCTGATATAATCTCTCAAGATTTTGAAAATTCATTGGAATTTAATAAATTTAAAGTATCTTTAAATACAAGAATTTCTAAAAATTATCTTGAATTAAAAGATTTTGAAAATGCTGAAGCTTATTCAACAAGAATAACTCCTCTTTTACAACAATTATACAATAAAGATGATGATAATAAAGATAATAAAGATTTGGTTATTGATGCACATCTTGTTTCTTTAAAAATTATGATTCAAATGCAAAAATGGTTTGAAGCTTGTTCAAAATTATTACAATTAAATGAATTATCATCAATTTTTAATTTGGAAAAAATTGTTTTATTTGCTATATTGACTCCATATTCACAATTTAAAAGAAATTTATTCCAGAAATTATTGAAATCAAATCATAATTTAATGAATATTTTAGATACTCCATTATCTATAATTTTCAATAAAATGAATGAATTAAAATTAATTTATTTTATGGAATTTCAATCATTGTTAAATTTTATTATTGACATTGATGATCAACAACTTTCT
Organism: Xingzhongia strasburgensis; assembly: GCA_030574715.1. Classification (NCBI taxonomy): domain Eukaryota; kingdom Fungi; phylum Ascomycota; class Saccharomycetes; order Phaffomycetales; family Wickerhamomycetaceae; genus Xingzhongia; species Xingzhongia strasburgensis. Next base: position 130,271 of record JAJMFO010000019.1, read on the forward strand.
TTGGAATTTTGGTCAAATTGTTTAATTAAATCCATTGTGGAAAATAATTTAATTTCTTCATCAATTATTTTCCAAAATATTACTATAAAATCATTTACTCAAATGTTGGAATTGAAAGATTTACAAATTGTGCAAGATATTGCTTCTGAAATGATTAGATCACAACGATTGAATGCATCAATTGATGATATCAATAAAGTTATTGAATTTAATAATAATAATAATAATAATAATGAATGGAATAATCATATTATTGGATCTTGTCAATTTTTAGAAAAATTAGTTGATGATATATCTTTCCAATATCCTGATTTAGTCAAAGATTTTAACTAAATAATTATAATAATAATTCAATACAAATGATTTGTTGCTATATTATGACTATATTACAAATTATTATTATTTAAAATCAGAAAACCATCAAACAAGATTCGTAGATCTCTTGAATTGCTAGATATCTAGACAGAAGGATCTTTACTTTTTGAAGGAGATATCATATATCATAGAATATAATCAAATATCATATAATATCATATAATTGAATCCATATGATCTAATCATATGGATTATTCAATTATAAATACTCAATTGTAATAAAGATTTAGCTGCACCATATGAACCAGGAGTAGAAGAATATAATTTCTTTGTTGGACTAGAAAGAATCAAATCACCATTTGTATCAGTACGACCTCTCACTGGAGTTATTTCCAATTGTTGTTGTTGATTTAAATCATTCAAAGTTTTATCACTTGAAACATTAACTAAATCTTCAATTCTTAAAGAACGTGATCTAATCAATTGAGGTGTGGAACTGATAAGTCTAGTATTATTATTCATTTGTGGATATTCATTGATCCTTGCCAATGATGATGCAGATTGGATTTTATTTCTTTGTTTTGTTAATGATGATGATGATGATTCAATATGACTTGAACTTCTATTAAAAGTGACTTTTTTCTTTGGTAATATTGGTTGGAATTGAGAATGCAGTGGAGTAGAAGCAGCCAATAGACTTATATGACGAGTTAAAGATGGAGTAGTGATATTAGTTTTTTTCATAATAGTAGTAGATTCTTGATTTTGAATGATTTCAGAGATTGGTACACTGGCTTGATCAGTGCGTAGTTTATAGTAAGCCAGCTTTAATCTATATTTCAACTTCTGAGCATGTTGGGCAGTGGTGGTGGAAGAAGAAGAAGGTTTGGTGACTCTATGAGTCTGGGTCTTGGTGTTGATGGAGGATTGCGGAACCATTGTTTTCAGTCTTGGAAGAGTCGGTTTGACAAGATCAGAGTGCGCTCTGTGCAGCGTGTTGGCTGACAGGGTGCTGAGCGGAGGACGTTCGATGGTGGTCATGTTGCTGTTGCTGTTGTTGTTGTTGTGATGCAAAACCGAAAGAAGTTGAAAGAAGTGGAAGAAGTTTTAACAAGAGAGAGATGAGAATGGGTGGGGAGTGCAACCAAGGAAAGTGAAGGAATGAGCTGGTTGTTGATTGTTGTTGATTGTTGATTGTGGTTGTGGTTCAGCACTGGAAAGACAGACAACAAGTATTTATTTTCTATACAGGCCAAAAAAAGCAGCGTGCAGAGACTCGCTAAAGCTTGATTCGTCATTGTTTGTTTACCTTTTTCCTAAAAAGCGCGACCGACAGAGCTTCGCGTTGCGCGTTTGTTTTTGTTTTGTTTTACTATGGGGGTTTCTTAGGCAACAAAAAAAACAATCACACACACGCGTTGTAAAATCAAAGAAAACCCTTACACCCTTAAAACAGCCAGAATGTTTTGATGTTGTTTTTGCTGTCACGGTCAAAGGGTTGAATGACACTACTCAAAAGGGGTGAAGGACCCTTTCTTGAACACTCTAGACCTAGATCTACAATCTACAGATGTAAACAGCTCTATTGTATCTCTATTCATATGTATTGCATTTTCTCATGATAAACCCTTGTATTGTACACACACACTCTCTCTCCCTGTCTCTTTCAATCAAAGCCAAAGTCCATAGCTGCAACCCAATTCGACAAGTTTGTATGAAGCTTATCTTCAATCAGATCTCCACGACCAGAGGCAACTTTTAACACCAATTCATTCAATTCTGCTCGACCCAAAATATCAACATGTTCTGCAGTCTTAGCACCACCTCTTATATCAAATCTATCAGGATCATGCTTCATTTCCACAATCTTAACACTCGAATTCCCAGGATTATAACTTAATGAATGCTTCCATTTATGACACATGGCATGTGTCAAAATTGGAATGGTTCCATCACCATCTGTAACTGAAACTGAACTTTTATCACCTGTTGGTGCCGTGATTGTAACATTTAATTTCGTTAAATCCTTATGCTTCTCCTCTTGATAAATATATGCACGTTCTGTTGGATTACCAACTCCATAAAAGCAAAAAATCTTCATATCTGGTGCATTTGGTAATGGTGCTTCCAATGGATTGGCCCATTTAGCAAAAATTTGATTATTGGCTTGTAATTCCTCTGCATTTTTTGCAACTCCAAATGAATATTGTTCTCTTATTCTTGTTTTAAACCATTCTGGAGATGTCTCTAATACATAATCAATACTTTCTTGCATTGTTAAATTACGACTTGATAAAGCACCAATTTGTTCTTTAAATTTAATAAAAGTGGCAAAAGTCTCTGTATCATTAGATAATTGTTCAGAATCATCCCAAGAACCTTTCTCTAAAGACCCCCAAATTAAATCACCACCTTTAGGAAACATACTTGGAACACCACCAAACGTTCTTAACATATCCAATCTTTCTCTTCTAGAAAAAAATTTCTCCAATCCATGAACAGCTAAGGCATTTAGTTGAACAGTATCTTTCATTTCACCAGATAACAAAGCAGGAACAGCTTTTGGTGCTCCTAACATTGATCCTGAAATATCAACAAATGCAGCAACATGATCATTAACCCAATGAGATCCACCATTACCGAAATGTTCACCTTCAGCCTCGACCCATTTCATGAAATAATAAGCAATTTGAGATCCCATTGAATGACCAACTAATATAGATTTTTCACCACTAGTTTTTTTCTGTAATTCAATTTGTTGTTTCAAAATAGTAAAATATTGATCTCTCCTTTCTAAATCTAAATAAGCTAATCTCCAATCATAAGCTGCAGTAACCATTTTATTTGGTTCATAACCTATAGCTGATAAATTTTCAATAATTTTCCCCCAAATCCAATATCCAGCCATGAAAAAATCAGCAGCTTCAAAACCTTGAGCTGCTCGAACTGTAAAACCTTTAGGATCTAATCCAGTCTCAGGATCTAACATAATATGTTTTAACCAACATGCTTTATCTAAAAACATTGTTCTTAACATATACATAGACCCCCATAATCTTTTACGGAAATGAGGTTGTGAAGGACATTCTTCTGAACCTTCTGTACCCCAAGATTCTAAACCTGTAGAAATGACACCTGGAATCATAACAACAGGATATTTCACATTCAATTCATTTTCAGCTTTCATGGCTTTACCAACGGCAAAACTTTCTGTATAATCAGGACCTTTAGGAGTTTGATTTTGAAATTCTGTTAATGCACTTTGAATATTTTCTGGGAAAATACTTTTCCAATCATCAATATAATCTTGTAATGAATCAAAATTAATGATTTTATCAAAATCAGTAACAACATCTTGATTTGAACCAAAATAAGCAGCAATCAAAACACCAATAAGGGCACCAAGAACAAATACAACTCTTCTTGATTCTTTGACACCTTTCACCTTCTTTCTTTTATGATGCTTCTTTGATGTTGTTCCTGTTTTGAAATTGCCATTCTTACCCTCATCCTCGCCATCCTCTTCCGGCTCTTCATCTCCCTCTCCGTCTTCATTTTCATCTCCATCTTCATCTTCTTCTTCTTCTTCTAATTCTCTTGTTTCATTAGCAACAAGGATCTCAGCCAGCTTGTCCTCGATCTCTTCCACAGATTTCGAGATGGCATCATGTGTGCTTTCCATAGAGGCAGACGACTTTGCTCTCGCTCTTCGACTTCTAGCAGGCATCCTATTGAACCAAAGATCTAAAAATTATTAAGAAAATTCAACAAATTAATAACGCGTATTATCAGTTGTTTTCTTTCTTTGCCTTTATAGATTTCCGCTCTTTTTTTTTTTTTTTTTTTTTTTTTTTAACCTGTCAAATTTCATCGTGTCAGTTGTCAAAATGAGAGATCAATCAGTTAAGCGAGATTCACAAGAGTTCCTGAACGTCCGTGAGAAAAGACTTCATACCTTCCCAGTGCGCTAAGGAGTTCCTAGCTCAAGTGTCAGAATGACAATGCTCCTCTCATTCTCTTTTTTTCTTTTAATAATCTCTCTATTCTTCTCTCTGTAAATCCATCGTCTATCAAAAAGAAGTGTCAGATTGTATAGAACCTGTTCGCGATTTTAGCATGCCAGATTACGTAACCACTCCGCCGCCCAACAAAACAGCTTTAATTGTTTGCTTTATAAATTCCCAGTTTCCTGATTTTATTTGAGATTTGGAAGAATTTGAGTCTTGAAATCAAGATGGATGTGGACTACGTAAACGAGGCAGGTATGTACAGAGGTTTTTTATCTGTGATTGTATGGCTTTTGAACAGGTGGACTGACTATCTTTCCTGCCCCAGATATCGATGCGTTCGAGAAGGCACTGAACAATGACTACCCGGGACACAGCATGTCTCGGAGATCTGAAGCTGAGCTGACACAGAGAGTGGTGGGGTCCCAGGAGCTGCCCCAGATAGAGCCCGTGGAGAAGATCACGTCGCAGAATGACTGGGTCCCCGTGCACAAGAGATTGAAACAAAAGGGACGTAAGGGCGATGAGTATTTCCAAAGTTATTCTTACAAAGTGTTGAGATATCCGATCCTTGGGCTGATAATGGGCTGGTTGACGTTTTTGACAGTGCTATACTTCTTCTTAAGATTGTACATTGCTCTTTATGAGTATCTTTTCAGTTGGACAAAGGCTAAACGGCAGTTAAGAAGAGCTCTAAGGCAAGTCAATAACTACGAAGAATGGGTCACTATTGCTCAAAAGCTTGATGACTTGAGTGGTGGCAACAAATGGAAGAAAAAGGAGCATTTTTATTACTATGACTATGATACGTTGAATGTAACGGTGAAGAAATTAAAAGCACTACAAACTGAAGAGTCTAAAGAAGAACTCATTTACCTTTTACAGAGTTGTGTTAAGGCCAATTTCTCTGGAACGGAAAACCCACTTTTATATTCCCAGACTTATTATGGAACGAAAACAATTGTGGAAGAGTATAACGCAGAGGTTTCAAAAGCTTTGGATTACATTATCAACGATACATCATTACCATCAAGTACAAAGAAACAATTTTTCAAATCTATGAATAAGAATTTCGGTAAAACTGCACTTTGTCTATCTGGTGGTGCATGTTTTGCATACAACCATTTTGGAGTTGTGAAAGCCCTTGTGGATCATGATTTATTACCAAAAATTGTTAGTGGGACCTCTGGTGGTGGGATTGTTGCTGCATTGGCTACAACTCGTACTAATGAAGAATTGAAAGATTTGATTAAACCACAATTAGCATCAAAGATTACAGCCTGTGCAGAATCCTTTTGGACTTATATACCAAGATGGTGGAAAACAGGTGCAAGATTTGATTCAGTGGATTGGGCAAGAAAATCTACATGGTTTACTAAAGGTTCTTTAACTTTTAAAGAAGCTTATGAAAAAACTGGTAAAATCCTCAATGTTTCTACTGTTCCTGCTGATCCACATTCTCCAGTGATTTTATGTAATCACATCACATCACCAAATTGTGTTATATGGTCTGCTTTATTAGCATCATCTGCTGTTCCTGGGATCTTGAACCCTGTGGTTTTAATGATGAAAGATCCAAAGACAAATGAATTGGTTCCATTTAGTTTTGGAACCAAATATAAAGATGGATCTTTGAGAACAGATATCCCTGTTGAAGCTTTGAACACATATTATAATGTGAAATTTTCTATTGTTAGTCAAGTCAATCCACACATTTCATTGTTTTTTTTCGCTCCAAAAGGATCAGTTGGGAGACCAGTTTCTAGATCCAAGACTGGATTAAGAGGTGGGTTTATTGGTGCTGGTTTGGAGAATTTTATTAAATTGGAAAATAAAAAATGGTTGAAATTGATTAAGAGTCTTGATTTACTTCCACATGTCCTGGATCAAGATTGGTCAAATGTTTGGTTACAAAGATTTAGTGGCACCATAACATTATGGCCAAGGATTAAATTATCTGATTTTTGGTATATTTTAAGTGATCCAACAGAGGAAAGATTGGAATCAATGATTCGTCATGGTGAATTATCTACATATCCAAAATTATTATTTATAAAACATAGATTGAACATTGAAAGAAGGATACAAGAAGGGTTGAAAAAATATAAAAGGGATTCACGTAAAACAAACAAAAAGGAAGAAGAGATGTTTAGTTTTAGTGATTCTGCAGATGAAGGTATTAGAGATAATTATGATTTAGATGCTGGAATTGAAGGATTACAATATCAAGTCAAATTTGATCAAAGAAATGATGATGATGATGATGATGATGATGATGATGATGATGATGATGATGATGATGATGATGAATTGGATGACAGTTCAAGTGATGTCACTGAGAGTGGGAATAGTGATGGTATAGCCAACTCTTCTGGTAGACGTAAGTCAGCATGGTGGTGATAAAAGGATGAAGAAACGAATTGATTAATATTCATTAATTTTTACAAGTGATCTACAAACAGTTGAATAGTGCAGTCAAATGATGTATATTCCCAATTCAGAGTAATAACTAACCATCATCAATCAGCACTGAAATGGATTCAAAAGGGTTCTATAACATGAAGGACTATGATACAAACAGCACCAATCAAAGAAATGGCACCAGATGAAAACGGCCCGAACAAAATATAAACTGGAAAACGATTATGTTCTTGAAGACGTTTGAGTTAGGGTGACTTCCCGTAAGGCGAAAAACCAAATATGAATTTTCTTAACTATGTAAAATCCGTCGCGAACGAAAAACAAAAAATTTGGTATTTTCAAGAATTTTGTAGGACGTGTTTTACGTCCTACGAAATGTGAAAAACCAAATTTTACCAAATTTTGGGCACTTTTGACGAAATGTAGGAAAATGCTAAAAAAAATTGGTTTTTCAGAAAACGTTAAAAACGAATCTTTTTGTAAAACGAAATATCAAACGCCTTTACGCATTCCTGTAATATAGGTTTTAGTGCTACAATGGGTTCATTGGGGTCCAATATACCTATAGCGATCTTTACATGTAACTTTTAAGCATTGCGCAAGCCTTTTTAATGCGTTTAAAAGCAGGACTTCTATCATAGATTTGGTTTTTTACATAGTTAAGAGCTTTCACAAAATTTACAAAAATTAACAAAACCCCATAGTTAAGACAATTCGTCGCGAGAAAATTTGGTTTTTCGCCTTACGGGAAGTCGCCCTTAAGCTTTTCAAATTATGGAACAGGCGGCGCGTTTAAGGAAAATTCAATTTTGTGTTCTTCTTTTGCGGGGGTGGGGAATTTTTAGTGATTTATATAGGCAATTGAGGGTTTTGTGGCAGATCTAAGAAATTGTTCTGGAACAAATTAAATCTAATATGAAAATGACAGCATTCCAATTCTAGAGGTGAGCATGACGTTGAGATTGTCTTTTACGTATAAACCACAACAAGACTTTTACAATGAAGTCGTAAATATAAGGCATGATCTGAACAATGATTTAAAGACCCTTGGCTCCTAATCATACAATCCATCTAGATCTGTAGAACTCTTTCATCAACAATAAACCATAGCTCACAACATTATTCCTATTAATTTCAAACACAAAGGCTTTTATATGGATTATAACGAAGAAGGAGTTTGCCATTTATATATATATTCATTTGATTTACTGCTCTCCACTCTCTACTCAACACTCCACACCACTCTACCTATTGTAACTTCAAAATTCATAACCCATATCCTACACTACTCATATCTCATAACTCAATAACAAAGAGGGCGGACCAAGCGGTCAGTCTCATTTTACCTCTTGATCTCTTATGTGCCTGCGTGAACTTTTTTTCCTTTGAAAATCAGGGGCTGTTTTAAAACACATACACTTTCCCTTGGCTTTTGTTATATCTTTTAGCCTTGCTCACTATCAGTGTAACCTTAGCCTAAGTAAATGGTAAAGCTGGCTTTTACTTTTCTTAGAGAGTGATAGTATCATTGAGTTGACATGAGCGCATAATCAAACCTGCTTTTAAGATAAACTCCTTGACCTGTCCTTGATATTTCTTCTCCTTTGTTCAAGCTGTGAAAGTCGTAACAATAAGAGAACAGAAGAACAGTGATAGCGAAGGAAAAGCATCAAGATAACGAAAGAGAAAATCATTCACAGCAGAACGCTTCTACAAAGGACCTACAACCTATGTCATATACTTATGATTACAACCCAAATGGTTGTTCCCAAGTAAAATAAATAGTATGCATTTCATATCTCATTATTCATCTCATCCATATCTCCCCGTATACGTTGACACTATTGCCGGTTCTGTTCACTCATTGCTCGGCGAGCTTACGAACTTTTCTTTTCCTGATCCATGTCCTCAATAAATTTAACATGTGAGAAATCAATGAGATGAAGTTTTCCATCTTTCGTAATGATGCAATTCTCTCTTCTGATGTCATAATAGTCGATACCCATCTCATGGAAAACTTGGAGAAGAACATCCAGCTGACTTTGAATGAAGTCATCTTGGAAATCCTCATCACTTTTCAAATATCTTTCAGTGAGCTCAGGATCTGGTTCGATATAATCCATTAATAAGTATTCACCTGAAAAGCAGGGCATGTTGTCCTTGTACAAATCTATGTAGCCCGTCAGATAACATTTCGGAACATCTAGTTCTCCATGATCTTTCTCATAGTTGTGAATCATCTCAAAAGTGCGAAGTTCGTCTTTGTAATGATCACGCATTTGGTCCACAAACTCGTCACAAGTTAACATGAATGTGTCGAATCCATGATAAATCTCACCCTTATAAGCGTTTACATAAGTGCCAAGATTGTAAATCTTCAAAACCACATAATCGTCGGGACCTTTACCTTTAACCTCAAAATTACGCCTAAAAATCCTCTTACAATTAGCCATTGTTATCTTCATAACTTGACTATTATAAGCACCAAATTGAAGGAATTCCAATTCACCACACAAAGCCGCGTAATCGGCGCCCTCTTTGAACATTCCAAATAGAATCTCTTCCCTAATTGTTTTGCCATTTTCGTAAGCCTCACCTGGTTCCTTAATCTCAATAGGTTCATGTAAGCACATAAAATCAGAATCCCTTGTTAAGCTTCCCGTTTGTGGGTGCCTTCCGGAAGCCTGAGTTGATGGTTGTCGATCTCGTCTAAAACAACCATTTCTCTCCTGAATTGATTCGTTAAGAGCTATGCTAAAAAATGTTCTTATTTGACTCGAACTGAAGAATCTTCTTTTAATCTTCTCTTCTTCGCAGACTCCAAACATACGAGCAAGCAGTAACCCCTGCAATGTAAAGTTCTTGGGAGACTCCAATTCACCATTGACCAGCATCGTGATTTTCATATAATCTTTGTGACAGTAGGCTATATCACCATCAATTCGAGGTTTATGACTATCCTCAGGGAAAATTTGTACCATTATCGTGTTACAACCATCAGACATAAACAAGTTATTGGTCTGACCATATTCGAAGCCGTAAAATGCAAGGTTTCTCAAGATCTTGCCAAACGAGGTGTCATCAGCCACCACCCAGTCTGATCCATCCTCTTTAAGAAAATTGGAGAAAGCTGGTTTCTCCAGCTCCATGATACCTAAACAGATCGGATCAATCGATGAGTCCGAGCTTTTCATAAACCATGATATATCTGATTTCACATTAGGATTAAAACCTGATTTCGTATCAACCGTTAAATCCCCCAAGTTTGCACTGTTCAAGACATCCCTCACAGCTAACTGAAGCACGGCCCCAACACCTCTCTCAATTTCCATTTCGGACATGACAGTATCGACAGTGTCGAAGTGTGTTACAACAGTGAAGATATTAACACATCTCGAACACCATTCCCATAGAAGCTTTGCTTGATGGAAAGTTTCAAGGTTTGGCCCATCAATGATGTGGCCTTCCAAAGAGGTACTGAAGTGCTCCTGAATCCATTCGTGAAGCCTCTGAAGCTTATCAGAAACATCACGAAAGTCAACACCATTTTTCGATATAGGAGCGCCGTTATGAGTTAAAGGGTCTGGCAAGACAACTGAACAGTAGTGTGAAACACTAGATGGATCTCTAGATACACTTGGACATGAGCGTCCATCTCTTACGGCACCAACATACAACCACTTGAGATTTCTGTTGATGAAAAATTTGTGAGCATTTTTGAGTAACAAAACGAAAAGTTTATACTCTTCGCTGGGAGTAATTGTTGTATTTCCGTTCAACAAATCAAAGATCGTTCTCCATGCGGCATTTATAGTCTGAGTTATCTCTTGACGTTTGCTAACTGTACTCCAATCTCGAGGAGTGATTTTACTCTCAATCTCATCCAAAAATGACTTTAGAATTGGAAGAACTGAGTTCACTAAACGGTCAAATCCCTTCATCATCTTCTTGAACAAAGCTTCATGATCCTCGCTCTGCTCGTCTTTGGGTTCAAGATAATAGTATTTATCATTGAACCAATAGTTGTTCAAATTTGAGCTTTGAGAGTGGACTGCACGTGTGAACCACTCCAGATCCTCATCCATAGCTGGAAATACCTCTGTCCTCTAGGAGAGTATGTTATCTTCTTTTTAAAAAGTTCAGTATATTTGCCCCTTTCATTTCCAACCCTCAATAATTGAAAACTACTCATATACATTGATTTTATTAACCAGTTGTAAAATGACAGCATAATAAAAAAAAAAAAAAAAAACCCGTAATACAATGACAGATCAAATTTGTTTCAAGAAGAAAACAAAACACTGAGATTTTAGGGGGTTTCTGCGAAAAACTAGCGCTAGCTTGCTAACGCGAGAAAATATTTTCGCGAAATGTTTTTTGAATTTTCAAATTTCGTACCGTAGCTGCACCGGCCCAAGTCAAATCCATTTTTGGGGCCTTATTTCCAGTCCCTGCGGAGGTGGTAGCAGGTTTTGGCCGAGCATTGATTGGTGCTGGGTTGGAAGTCGGGATTAACCATGGGTTTGCGTCAATGGGCGCTTTGGCTGGTCCGTTTTCAACGGTTGAAGTTGGTGGTTGAATTTCCTCGGCTGGATGAGCTTCTGGGCGATCAGAAGTGTCCGCCATGGTGGAAAGCACGAAAGGGTCTCTCTGGATAGCTCTTGCAATCTATACTCGATTTCTACTCTTGAAACCTTGGTAATAGTTAAGGTTAGAGAAGGAACGATACCGCACAAGTCATGTGATCGTTTTCCTAACACCACACCATCGGACAAACGGCAATTTTACAATCTTCAAGAATAGAGCGCCTTGGCGCAGTGGAAGCGCGCAGGGCTCATAACCCTGATGTCCTTGGATCGAAACCAAGAGGCGCTATTCTTTTTGGCTATTTTTTGCACTATCGCCGGATTATGATTGGAGGGGATTGATTGGTTTTTATTGATTTTATTGTATCTTTGTTTGATCAGTTCATTTGAAGCATTTATGAAACCATTTATATTCTCTCAAATTGAGTACAGAAAAGAAAATTCGCGGTATTTTTTTTTATACAAAATGGATTTTAAAGCGCGCTTTTCTGACAATTTCCAACCACGTAGACACTAAAAACAATATCGATAAGTGATTGATTATAAAAGAATATAGTAATGGTATGTTGTATATTGTTTATCCAATAAGGTGGTATATTGTTTGATTTTTCTGCTGGCTTAAAAAAATAGCTATCATTTATCAGTTGTTTATGAGTTGAGTACTAACTTTTCATTATATAAAAGGCTCAACAAACTCCTAAACAACGTCTTGCTAATGAGAAATTCTATAAGAAACATACCAAGCAGATGGGCAAGGCCAAACCACAAGCCAAACCGGAACAGAGGCTCTCTAGTACTTGGATTTACATTCTATTTTTTTTAATTGCTGGTGGTGCTGTGCTTCAAATCATTCAAATGTTTATCTGAGTATCATTAGAGGTTAAAATAGGTTAAAATGAATAGTTTATTGATTGATTCAATATTTGATGGCTGGTTATAACAAAGTGTATTACTATCTTATTGCATTCTAATGGGTTTTTACTTGTACTTCTAAAGTGTAGATGTTTATCATTCTGTCATTTTTGTAGCGTGTCAGTAATCAAGTAAGCTGTCATCTTTAAATGTGTCAATAATATCCCTCCCCACACAAAATTTCTCCTTAAAATTAAAACAAAAGAGATTTAAAACAAAGATTAAAATGACAATTGAAAGGACTAAAATGGCTATAAAATTACCATTACAACATGTGAGATGGCAATCCACACAGATTTTGAAAAGTGATATCAACATCACAAGAAATGGACAAGTTAAATTAGCAATGGGTCATAATGGACGATCTTCAAGAACAGGATATACAGCCACTGTTTTTGGAGCTACTGGGTTTTTAGGACGATATTTAGCATCGAAATTGGCTAAGAATGGTACTATCACTGTGGTTCCATTTAGAGATGAGATGAAGAGTCGGTTTCTAAAAGTTCCTGGAGATTTAGGTGTTGTTAATTTTGTGGAATTTGATGTTCGTAATTTGGATTCTATAAATGAAGCTGTTAAATATTCTGATATTGTTTATAATTTGATTGGTACAGATTTCCATACTAAGAACTTCTCCATGGCTGATGTGAATATTGAATGTTCTAGAAGAATTGCACAGGCAGCTAGTGATAATGGGGTTTCAAGATTGATTCATGTCAGTTCTCATAATGCTGATGCCCAATCTTCTTCTGTTTTCTATGCTACAAAAGCCCTGGGGGAGCAAGCCGTGTTGGATGCATACCCTGAAGCCACGATTGTGAGACCTGGGCCAATGTTTGGCAGGGAGGATGATTTGTTGAACAGATTGGGGAATGCGTTCAGGATCTTTACTGTGAATCATATGAGGGAGACTATATACCCTGTCCATGTTGTTGATGTTGCCACTGCTTTGGAGAAGATTGGATTTGATGATAGTACCACTGGGGCACTGTATGAGCTGAATGGTGCTGAACGGTTTTCTGTGGAGGATATTAGGAAACTAATTGAGCCAGTGACAAAAAGGAAATACACTAATGTTAATCTTCCAAAAGAGGTTGCCCTAGGATGGGCTAAATTTCTACAAAGTTTTTGGTGGCCAATGGTTAATCCTGATCAGATTGAGAGACAGTTCATCAACCAGGTGTTGGACCCCAATGCTAAGACTTTTAGTGATTTAGGGATTGAGCCTAGTCGTTTGCAAGATTTGGTCTATAAGTACACTTATTACCTGAGAGATAACATCCATGCGCAAGATCTCCCACCAGAATTGCAGAGCATGAAGGCTCCAACCACTGGTGTGAAGCTGTTTGACTGATTATTATTATTTTCAGGTATTTATTTATTTATTTATTATCAACTATTTATTATCAACTATTTATATATCTATTTATCTATTTATTTATTATTTATTTACATCAACAAATTATATTTATCTACACAACATAGGTTTTAATAAAAATAAAAAACATCACTACACACCTAGAACAAGTACCGTCTAAGTTTGTAAAAAACCACAACACCACTATGTCCACCTTGGAACCACAGACCACAGCGAAGGCACGCCTCATCACGACAAAGGGACCCATCACCGTGGAGTTATGGGCCAAGGAGACACCAAAGACAAGTCGTGTCTTCTTGAACAATGTTTTGAACCAAAGATTCAACAACTGGGAATTCAACAGAGTTGTTGCTGGGTTTTTAGTGCAAGTTGATGGGCATCTGAATGAAGAGCTGTTTGAAGATGAGTTTAATAGCAGGATACGATTCAATAAAAGAGGTTTACTCGGTTCTGTCAATTTAAACCATAAGAATACGAACAATGGGAAATTCTTTATAACGTTGAGAGACACACCAGAACTACAGGGTAAATCCACTGTTTTTGGGAGAGTTGTTGATGATGGGATCTACACGGTGTTGGACATAGCACAGGGAGAAGTAGGGGAAGATGGAGAGACACCGAAGTACCCAGTGAAGATTGTCTCGAGTGAGGTTTTGATACCGTATTTTGATGATTTGATGAAGGAAGAGGAAGAAGAAGAACAAGTGGTGGAGAAAGTGAAACATAAGAAGAAGAAGAAGGCCAAAGTGAAGCTGAGTCTCGGTGATGGCGATGACGAGAGCACAGGGCTGGAGATCAAGATGAAGAGTGCTCATGATGTTTTGAAGGATAAAAAGTTTTCAAGTGAAGAAGTTTTGGAAGTGAGGAAGGTGGAAGATGTTGAAGATGTTGAGGATGTTGAAGATGTTGAAGATAAAGACAAAGAAGCACATCTTTTCAAAGTCAAAAATCAAATAAATCTCTTGAAATCTGAATTACAGAAGGATAAACCTCTAGAAACTACAACAAAATCTCTAAAGAATGATAAATTGTCAAAAGAACAAAGGGAACAAGAGACTTTAAACTTGTTGAAATCATTCCAAGACAAGATCCAATCCAGTACAACCACCAATAAACCAAAAGATCACCATAATGATGATAACAATCATAATGATGATGATGATGATTTTGATAATCTTGATGATTCTAGTGATAATGATGATGATTTATATTCTCATAGTTTACATTTCCAAGGTGATGAAAAGGATGAAATGGATTCATTAGTCACTATTGATGAAAGATCAAAGAAAAGACAATTAAATGATGAATTGTATAGGAATTTGGAAACTTCAAAGAGACATAGATAAAATTGAATTTTAATATAACACCATTGATATAAAGGTTATACATAATCAAACAATAGACACATTATATACAATCTTTTTTTAATAATACATTTGATGTACATTACCGATATTTATGAATATTTCATTCTCTATAATCCTCATCGTCGTCTTCTTCCTCTGCACCATCATAATTGAAATCCTCTTCATCTTCAACATCTTCTTCTTCTTCATCTTCTTCTTCATGATTTAAAAACTCATCATCTTCATCTTCTTCATCATTATCATCACCGTTATTAGATGATTGTTGATCTTGTTCATCTTCTTTTAATAACCTTCTCAATTGTCGATCATTTTCTTTTAAATTTGTTAATTGTTCTCTTTTCCTTGATTGTCTTGAGATATTCATTGATTGATGATATTCTTTTCTAATTTCTTCAAATTTTTCCAAAATTGGTAGAAAATCATTCAAATAAAGATATAATTGTTTTAAATTGTTTGATTTTATTTTAGACAACTTTGATGATAAAAATTCCAAAAATTTTTTTAATTCTTCACAATTTCCTGCAATTTCATACCATGGATCATCAATATAATCTCCCCTTTCAAGATTCAATCCATTTTTATAACTCCCTGCTAACATTGTAGAAACATCTTGAGCATATAATTTAAAACTTGAAGGTTGTGTAAAATTCAACATATCATGAATAGATTTATTTGATTCTAAAAGATTTTGAAATTCAGTTACTGATGTAAATCCACCACTAAATTCATCAGCACAACGACATAAATAAAATCTTCCATTAATTCCACCATCTCCAGCAAAAAAATCTAATAATCTAAAACTCATATTATTATCCATTGGATTAGTAAAAGCATCAAGGTTTGGATCATTTTTAATAGAATTATGTGATGATTTTTTTCTTGGATGTATTTTAATATTCTTATTAGCAATTTCAACACCTTTTAACCCAGTTTTAATGAATCTTGAAACATAATAACTAGCTTCTTTATCACCAGAGGAATCTTGCTTAGAAATTTGATTATTAACTTCTTGTTTAATAACTTCTGAATAACTTAAACACCATTGACATAAACATCGTAATAATATCAATCGATCTTGAGGTTTTAATGCAACAAGACCTTTAGTATCAAATTCTTCATTATCTAATGGTGTATGATCCAATGGTTTTGTTGTTCCATAATGATATTGAGTAACATCAAAAATTTCAATCATATTTGGATCCACTGGTTCCATATCATTATTTTCATTTAATGAATCAATGATATCTGGAGATGTAAATACTTCAGAATCATCTCTCCATTCTAAAGGTAATCCATATGTTAAAACTTGATCTTTGAATTCATCTAAACATTTAACAAGATTTGATTTCATTATTGGTTTTTTCTTGTTTAATAATAATGTTAAAAGATTCAAAAAAAAATCATTCATAATGTCAGAAACATCATTTGAATTATTATTATCATCAACATGTTTGTCAGTTGAGTCTTCTTTTAAATCAATATCATTATTCACGATTTGATTAACATTATCAAGATGGAATTTCTCTGATTTTTTTAAATTTAAACCATTTTCAATATCTTGTGGACCTAAATTGTATAAATCAGGGAAATATTGTTTGAATTTTTGATAAAATGATAATATAATCATGATATCTTTAGCATTTGGACATGGTTTCACTTTATACCCTAAAGCAATGAAATTCAAATCTTCATCATCATCATCATCATCATCATCATCATCATCATTAATAATTTCATGAGATTCTAAGAAATCAGGATCATACATGTCATTATATAATGCCATGACAGGGCCTGGTATATTTTTTCTTTTCTTCTTTTTGGGAATAAGTGTTTTCTTATTATCATCATTTAAATGCTTTTTTGTTAATTTTTTACCCTTTGATTTAGAAGGTAATGAAACCAATCCAAGTTTTGGAAATGTTGTTTGCTTTTTCAGAGCTTTAGCATCGTTTACGGTGGACCTTCCTTTTGCTTTCAGAGTGTCGTAGTCTTCCAAGATGATTGTTGTATCTTTGTCCTTAGAGTCAAAGTTTGAAGCATCGATGACTTCAACATCCGTGTCATCTTTCTCTTCTTTATTCTCTTTGTCTTCATCTTCATCTTCAACTTCTGTCTCTGTCTCTGTCTTCTTCTCTTCTTTCTCCTTACCATTCCCTTGCAAATCATCAGAATCATCACCGTTTACCATCACAAGTTTCAAAGAATTGCCCTTTTTACCAAAGATGGGTTGTTTGGAGATCTTCTTCTTCTTCTGAGCAGGGGCAGCCACCACCTTCTTCTTTCTTCCACCACGGGAGCCAGGCCCAGCCACGGGTTTAGCATCGACTCTAAACCGCGATAAAAGACTCTCCTCCATGTTTTTAGATGACGAGGATTCAGCGCTTGTTTTCGCTCTGTTGTTAACAAAGTTCTTTCTTGGACGACCCAGTCTTCCAGTGCCCTCGTTTGACGGGTTCACAACAACAATGCTGATCTGTGAGGTTGGGTCCTGAACGAGGTGTTGTTTCGGTTTTGACGCGTTTGTAAGCAAAGAAGAAGAAGAAGAAGAAGAAGAAGAATTGTTGTTGTTGTTGTTATTCGCTTTTTCATTCTCCAAGAGCGCGTTTTGTAGAAAGGTTAACTGCTGTTGTTGTTGTTGTTGTTGCTGTTGTTGTTGTTCTTGGTCGCGTTGAGCAGCTTCTATGGGCGTGAAGTTGATGATGTTGGACAGATTGGCTGCTGCTGCTGCTGCTGCTGCTGCTGCTGAGGCTGCTGAACTCGACGTCTGCTCTTCAATGTACTGGTGGTAGTTGCTGTTGATGAAGTCGTGGCCGTGGTAGTCCGTGTTGAGGGCGAATTTGGAGAAGAGCCCGTTCTGGGACTCGATGGCCGGGTCGATGTTGCCGTCAATGTTGCCGTCCTCCATTCTGCTGCTTTCCAATGGGGTCTTTGGTGGTTGATTTGGTGTATAATTTGATTTCTCTATATACATATTTGCAGCTAGCGCGAAAGTGGTCACAGGATTGCCGCATTGGGAAGTCAAGATCAATATAATAGCAGTAGTTAGTTGTTATCGTGGAAGCTATAAAGAAGCGTGGTGGTGGATGTCACATAGTGGATCTACAGCTACTGCCACTATCTCAATTGGTCTTCTCCGGTATAAATCAATCAACTGACTTCATGTATCCGCATGTGAGAGAAGGTGTCATGGTCATCAACAAAGGCTGTGATGAGTATAAATATACAGTAGGTAAAAAGTCGTAATACAAGCATTAAATCACAATCAAACACCAGTGAGTGACCAGACACAGCCAAAGGACTACAGTGTTGTACTGTTTCATCGTTGTTTCAAGATCAGTGATTTAAGATGCTAGGTTGATTTGAGTGGCCGGAAACCAGATCCTGATAGCACTAAAAAGCTTTGTATCGGTGATTAAAACACCTTTGAACAAACGGTGTACTAGAGAACTAAAGTAGTAGTAGTAGCAGCAATAGAAGAAGAAGAAGTAGCAGTGTATATCTCATAATTCTACCGTTATTAGTTATTACTACTAACTTCCACTACTAATACCCAGGGTCACCCTACCGGCAAGCACTGCGCCTACCGTGTCTCTATTCTAGTTTTTTCTTTGCCCTGAGCGCTGCCCGCTACAAAAATCCAAACATTCTCCTTTTCCCACCACTGTTCAACACTCACAGCTTCAAGATTGAGAATCCCTTAATTTAGTTCAATTCAAGTCAAAATGGACGGAGGTACGTATCACATCTCCACACTCACACAGAACATCATCACAATCTCCTTTTTCCAGCCATTTTCATTAGATCTCGATTGAGACGTGCGCGTTTGTTGTTTGAGGCTGACGTGGTTGGTTGCAAAACATCAAATCAATCAACAACAACACCACAAATCAGCGAGATCGCAGCATGGATCCATCAATAACGCACCGGATCTCCACGATTGACATCTCATTGGCGGTTGATTCCATCAGTTTGCGGGTTTGTTTATCGCTTATACGGGATCGGGAGGGATAAAATCAACACCTCCTGTCGACAACTCCCTGATCAAACCATCAAAATATCGATCAAACAGAAACAAACAAAACCAATCAAACCCTACCACAACGAGCCACTACAATTTTCCACTTTCTCTTCATTTTTCAATCCCAATCAGTCTTTCACACGCTGTTTCTTCTGATAATCTCGCCTTGTTGCCTAATCTGGTATTTTCCAATCTTCCCACGGAGGATTCCCGGATTTTTTGCCAGATCGCGATTCGTTGCGAAATTTTCCCATTTGATGATTTTGGAATGTAAATTGATTGGAATGATGATGATGATGTTGTTGATGATGTTTTGTGACTGTGCTCTCACTTTTAACTGATACTAACTATACAAACAGAAGAAATTGCTGCCGTAAGTAATGGCCTGGATTTATAATAATGATGAAAAAATCAAATACTAACCTCTTTTTAGCTTGTTATCGATAACGGTTCTGGTATGTGTAAAGCCGGTTTCGCCGGTGATGACGCCCCAAGAGCTGTCTTCCCATCTATTGTCGGTAGACCAAGACACCAAGGTATCATGGTTGGTATGGGTCAAAAGGACTCCTATGTTGGTGATGAAGCTCAATCCAAGAGAGGTATCTTGACTTTACGTCACCCAATCGAACACGGTATCGTTACCAACTGGGATGATATGGAAAAAATCTGGCATCACACTTTCTACAATGAATTGCGTGTTGCTCCAGAAGAACATCCAGTTTTATTGACTGAAGCTCCAATGAATCCAAAATCTAACAGAGAAAAAATGACTCAAATCATGTTTGAAACTTTCAACGTTCCAGCTTTCTACGTTAACATTCAAGCCGTTTTGTCCTTGTATTCCTCTGGTAGAACTACTGGTATTGTCTTGGATTCAGGTGATGGTGTCACTCACGTTGTCCCAATTTATGCCGGTTTCGCTTTACCACATGCTATTTTAAGAATTGATTTGGCTGGTAGAGATTTGACCGATTACATGATGAAGATCTTGTCAGAACGTGGTTATTCCTTCTCTACTACTGCTGAAAGAGAAATTGTCCGTGATATAAAAGAAAAATTGGCTTATGTTGCTTTGGATTTCGATCAAGAATTACAAACTTCTGCTCAATCTTCTGCTATTGAAAAATCTTATGAATTACCAGATGGTCAAGTCATCACCATTGGTAACGAAAGATTTAGAGCCCCAGAAGCTTTATTCCATCCATCTTTGATTGGTTTGGAAGCTGCTGGTATTGATCAAACCACTTACAACTCTATCATCAAGACTGATATCGATGTTAGAAAAGAACTTTACGGTAACATTGTCTTATCTGGTGGTACTACCATGCTTCCAGGTATTGCTGAACGTATGCAAAAGGAAATCACTGCTTTGGCTCCATCTTCAATGAAGGTTAAGATTATTGCTCCACCAGAAAGAAAATACTCTGTCTGGATTGGTGGTTCTATCTTGGCTTCTTTGTCTACTTTCCAACAAATGTGGATCTCCAAACAAGAATACGACGAATCTGGTCCATCTATTGTTCACCACAAATGTTTCTAAGCGGAAATTTATTTGAAAAAAAAATAAAAATAATAATTTTTTATGGTGTGCAATTGAAAAGATACGTTGGAGAAGATATGCTTCATCTTTGATATCATGTCTTATTGATATATGAAGAAGGAGTGTGCTTTTCTTGAGAGTATTCTTGTTTAATTTTGAAGTGATAAAGTTTTTTTGGAAGTGCCAGGTATTTGTTTTTGAGAGAAAAAAAAAGATAATCTTTATAATTTGTGGGAATGTTTAGAATATGATGTTTCTTCCTGGTAATTGATTAATTGTAGATTAACTTGAATATGATTTAATATGATAACTACAATTAATCTCTAATTAACCTTTCATTTGAACCTATATGACCAATTTTAAACCAAGTAATCCGCATAACAATAACACAATGTATAACATATAATATTTGAACTTGAAAACATATAATTCATGATAAAATGACACTTGAAGTGTCGTGAAGATTGATAACAAAAGTGAGAAGAGAGCATTAGCATCATTATAAAACCCTTTTCCACTCTCACTATGATTGACCAATTCATCAACCCATACTAGTCTTTCTTGAATAATCCTCAGTACGATATCTTTTAAACCACCCTTTGATATCTTCACCCTTTTGCCCCACTGGTCTCTCCACATGACCACAATTCTTCACTTCAGTCAACCAATCATGGTTTGACCACCCACCGAGATCCACTCTTTGCATAGGATCAATTGTCAACATTGGAGTTAAAAATCCAGAGATGTCTTGAGCTAAATTTTGTTCCATCTTGTATTTCTGTATCAAGACATTTTCTAAATTCCAGAAATTCAAATTCTTTATCCTTCTAAGATTTATCAAATCTGAATGAAAGAAATTCAAACTAAATTTCGATTCTCTTAGGATTTGCATAAATTCGAAATATTTGATCTTGTCTTGATGGAAATTGATCTCTAATAATTCCATGATTTGAGCCAAATGATCATCATCCTTGTTGTAATGTTTCCCATTTTTAGGGTCAAATAGATATTCACCAGTGATTAATTCAAAAATCAAACAAGCCACAGACCATACATCAGTGGAACAACCCCATCTATGACCCAACAACACTTCAGGACTTCTATATTGTCTTGTCTGGATATCATTAGTGTAATGCAAGTCGTAATAACAAGCATTCCCCAAATCTGCCAGTTTGATATCTATCCATGAACTCAAATCATTATCTTGTTCATCAATTGAAAATGAAGAGATTCTTGAATTCAAATATTGGAAAGATGATTCGTTATACTGACCCTTTGTTGGTGATTGATCATCAACATATTCATTCGATTCATCAATCTTATTACCGCCATCTTCTTCTTCCTCTTCGTCATCTGATGAGTTTGCCTCTGATGCAGACACAATCAATGAACTCAAATGAGATGGATTGCGTTGGATAAAAGAAGGTGATGTTGACACTGTGGATGATTGGAAATGATTCTGATGTTGGATTGGATAATGAGGATCATGTGAGTCTTCATAGTATTTGATTGAAGACGAATTTGACTTGACTTGACTATTATTGTTGGAATTCAAGGAAGACTGGGTATTTGTTGATTGATTATCAGGAACAATTTGATAATTACTGAAATAATCCTTGAAATCAAATTTGTTCGAGTTTAACAAAGGAGAAGGTAATGGTTTGGAGCATTTGATTGGAGATTCGTGATATGAACTTTGAGCTGATTTATTAGAATTCAATGAAGAACTTGTTGATCTTCTGTTCAACTTTTTGTTCAATTTCAAGCATTTAACAAACTTCTCCACGTTTTTAATCTCAATCAAAATGTTTTCAGGCTTGATATCAGTATGAATCAACCCACACTCTCTATGCAAATAATCCAGGGCAAGAAACAGTTGTTTGGTGATCTTCTTCACCACGGAAATAGGTAATCCACCATAACTTTTCTCCAAAGTCTGTAAACTAATAGTTTCACTGCCCTCCTCTTCAGATTTCACCTTTTTATTAAACTTGTTGATGATTCCCAACATGTTCTCGCCCAGCACTTCGAAAACCATACAGACATGCTTCCCATTAGGACCCTCATGATAAAACCAGTCAAACATCTTCACCAAATGGTCAAACCCAGGGTGGTTTGGGTTTGTCTTGTTAACACGGTCGAGGATTTTGATCTCATCCAGGGCAGCCTGTGTGTAGTTCGACTTGGATCTCACAATCTTGATGGCGACATGCTTGTTGTTCATCTCCTCGTACGCCAACCACACTGTGCTGAAATGTCCCCATCCAAGTTTTCTCACTATTCTGTACTGCTTGTGGTCGCCAAACCGTTCGTTGATGGACACAGGATGGTACCCACCGTAGCGGTAGTCCTCCTCGTCTTCCTCCTTACGCAGGTCAACTTCTTCTTCTTCTTCTTCATCGTCGTCATCGTCGTCATCATCATCTTCTTCTTCACCATCCACATCCACATCGTCCTCCAAGTCATCTTCTAGCTCTTGACTCTTCTGCTCGGTGTTTGTCGGATCTTGGTGGAGGAGGTGGTGGTGGTGAGTATAGCCTTGGTCACGGGTGGTATTATTCTCATTATCATTAGTGTTGGTGCGCTTAGGGTGCACTGGGAAGCTATCAGCTCGGTGGATGCTCGGGTGGTGCTCGGTGTTGACAAAGAGCTGGGTGTGGTGTTGGAGAGAGTGGAGAGGGTCTTTGAGCTTATGGGCGGCCGTGTAGATGCCCGAGTGCTCGTGGCTCATATGGATGTTGTTGGTCTTGAGCATAAGGCCTGGGGTGTTAACAGTGGTGCTAAGCAGTCAGTGGTAGCAGTAGTATTAGTAGTACAATCAGTCAGTCAGTCAGTCAGTCTCACACTGAAGAGAACCAAAAACAAAAAAACAATAAGAATAGCAAAACTAAAGAAAGCCTTGGATTTATCAAGTGCCGGCTCTCAAGTTTTCCAAGAAAAAGGCAGCACCGCAGCGCTCGATTGTGTGCGATTACAACATGAGGCTGCTTATATTTTATACTCGTGGTGTCTGGGTGTTCAGCTGTTGCATGTTACGCGCCACACTTTTTTTGCCTGTGTGCGCCAGAATTCTATGTGGGACGTAGAACGTAGAACGTGGTTGGGCGGAGAAAAGCGGGAAAGGGGCTTTTTACAATGGTTTGAATGGAGTTGTATGCTTTGGTTCCATTCTTTTGTATCCTATGAATCCATTCTGTTTCTTTCTGTTATTGTAAAACAAGAGTATAAAACAAGCGGTGATTGGCTAATCGGGCAATTTTTGGCGTCTCCGAAATTGCCCAGCTCTGCTGCCCCCGCTCTCTCGCTTCAATTTTTGTCCGTAGAAGTGGCACAAACCGGTGCCCGTAACTGCCTGATTGATTCGCGATCTCACGTGTAATCATGTGACAAGCTTTAAAGGTAGCCCTCATGCTTACAGGAAATAATATACGCGTGAAATCAATCAAATTCTACAACTAGAAGATTTCTCTTTGATTTTTTCCCTAATTTGACAGGCTCATTCATTCTCTGGTAAAGGAAAGCCCATGTCCGCTCAGCCGTCTATAAGCGCATTTTTCAAGCGCTCACCGGCCAAACAGCAACAAGAGCAACAGCAGCAGAAGAAAGAGGAAGAGTTGGAGATCCAGCGGCAAAGAGCAGAACAGCAAGAAGAGGCGAAATCACACACCAAGTCGCTTGAAAGGGTTCAGCGCTTCACCTTTGATAAAACCACAGCAGTCCAGGACCCAACGCCCGAGGAGCGCGCTGTCCACGAAAAGTTCAAACAGAAACTAAGCCAAAGGGTTTCCACTCAGAGGCAAGAAGAAGATCAAGATCAAGATCAAGACGATGATCTAGAAGACCAAGACGAGGAGCCAACTCCACCGCCTACCAAAAAGCAGAAGAAGGCCAAACTCACGCCTTTGGATCAACAAGTCAAAGAACTGAAGCTCTTACATTTGGACAAGATATTGGCGATCCAGGTTGGTTATAAATACAAATTCTTCTGTCAAGATGCCGTCAAAGTCCACAAGATCTTGAATATCATGCTTGTCCCGGGGAAACTCAACATCATCGATGAGACGCCCACGGATATGATGTACAATAAACTGGCATATTGCTCGATCCCAGAGCCAAGATTACATATTCATCTGCAAAGACTGCTCGATAGAGGTCTGAAAGTTGGTATAGTGGATCAAATAGAAACAAGTGCAATGAAATCAATGTCAGACTCTAATAAATCCTCTCTTTTCAAGAGGAAATTATCAAATGTCTTTACAAAAGCTACTTATATCGAATATGATGAGAAAAATCAATCTAGTGTCAAAGATGATAGAACTATTGATTCATTAATGGCTATTTATGAAATTCCTAGAAAGCATGAAAATATAGTGGATATTACAATGGTTTCCATCCAGCCTTTGACAGGTGAAATCGTTTATGATGAATTCCAGGATGATTTCTTAAGATCAGAATTAGAGACAAGATTATTACATTTGGAACCAATTGAAATTTTACACTTTGAAGATAATTTATCTCAATTGAGTTTAAACATTGTTCAAACTTTTATTAGAATGCATTCAACAAACATTAGAATCATCAAGTATCCAATAATTAAGCAATCTTATTATTCGAATTTCATGAATGAATATCTTAATATTGAAGATGAACAATTATTTGAGTTTATATCCTCAAAATCAATCAATTTCCAAACTTGTTGTTCAATATTAATAGAATATTTACAAGAATTTCAATTAGATTCTTCTTTCAAAATAGTGGATAATTACTCAAATTTCAATGAAAAAAATCATATGGTTTTGAATGCTAATACTTTACAAAACTTGGAGATTTTCCAAAATTCTACAAATGGAGAAGAATATGGATCGCTTTTATGGTTATTAGATCATACAAGAACTAAATTTGGGTTCAGATTATTACGCAAATGGATAAGTAAACCGTTGATTCAAAGAGAATTGATTGAAAAAAGATTGGGAGCTGTGGAAAATATACAATCAAATCTTAATCATTTCTTGGAAAATTTAGCTCAAATATTGAAAAATTGTCCTGATTTGGAGAAAATATTGAGTCGATTACATTATGGAAAGATTAAGAGAAAAGAACTTTATGTTTTCCTATTATCATTACATGATGTGTCTAAATTGATTATAAAATTTGGAAGATTTGATATTTTACTGGGGATTTCATCCCCTTATTTGAAAGAAATTCTTCACAATCTTATCAAGGTGACAATGGATCTAGATATTGGGAAATTCATTCAAATGGTCAATTCACAATATGCAATGGATGAAAGAAATCTTGATGAACATATTCTACATTATTTCAATTTGAACCATTTGACAATAAATAAAGATGAAATCCTATTGGAAGATGACGAAATTAGTGCAATTAAATCTCAATTGAATGATGAATTACAAAATCTTAAATCATTCTTAAGACGTCCATCTTTAGAATTTGTGGAAAAAAATAGAGAACCTTATTTAATTGAAGTTAAATCATCTCATGTTAAGACATTACCAAAAGATTGGATCAAATTAAGTTCAACGAAAACTGTTTCAAGATTCCGTCCTCCTAAAGTTGCTGAACTTTACAAAAAATTACAATACCATAATGAATTATATTTACAAGCTTGTGATGCTATTTTTATCAAGTTCCATCGGGACTTAGACACCCATTACATTCAATTCAATCAATTAATCAAATGTCTTGCAGAATATGATTGTTTACTTTCAATCTCTACAACATCTTCAGGAGCTGATTATACTCGTCCAACATTTGTGGATTCCAAATTGATCAAAATCAATCAGGGAAGAAATCCAATCATTGAACAATTCAATAATTATGTTCCAAATGATATATCTATGGATAAATCATCTCGTTGTTTGATCATCACGGGACCTAATATGGGTGGTAAAAGTTCCTTTGTCAAACAAGTTGCATTAGTAGTGATAATGGCACAAATTGGTTGCTTCGTGCCTGCTAAATCTGCTACATTGGGTATATTTAACTCTATCTTAACAAGAATGGGTGCTCAAGATGATTTAATCAAAGGTGAATCAACTTTTTTCACAGAAATGTCACAAGTTTTACAAGTTTTGAATAATTTGAAAGTTCAGTCGGGAAATGCATTAGTAATTTTGGATGAATTAGGAAGAGGAACAGGTACTGTGGATGGGATCAGTATAGCATCTTCAATCTTGGAATACTTGTTAACAGAAGATGAAAAATCAATGTTATTATTCATCACTCATTTCCCATCAATCTGTGAATTGAGTAAAAAATATTTAATGGTTAAAAATTATCATATGGGTTGTCTTGAAGAAAAATCTACCACTGGAGATTGGCCCACAGTGACTTTCTTATACAATCTTGTTGAAGGAATAGCAAAGAGTTCATATGGGTTGAACGTTGCTAAATTAGCAGCTATTGATGATAAAATCATTCAAGAAGCCTATGAAATCTCTAAAGAACGGGAAAGACAAGTTGAATATAAAGATAAGATTGGTTCAGGATTGCATTTAATGAAATTGATGACAGCACTGCTGAAAAATAACGACGACAAACAATTCAAAACACTAAAGACTTTGATTGATGTTGTTGATGGCATCTAACTACAATGATTTTATAGACATGACTACAAACATTTTGTGTATATATATATGTGATTTTATTCATTTCATTCATTATTGTTCTATGTACACACTTGTTCATTAGATCGATTCATTGGATTTGACAGTCTTGATCAACTGAAATAATGCACTATCATTATACTCTATGCTTTCATTCTCTATATTATCCAGTAGTTTTCTCTTCAAATCAAGAGATATATCCATCTGATTCAAAGTCATGACACACCATTGAAGTATTGAAGGATTTTTCAAGTATGTCCCTGCATTGTAGACACTATGGACCAATTCCATTGGTAAATACTGATAAATATCTTTTGGATAGTTAGGTCTTTTGGCTTTCGATTGAATCATGACTTTCGGGGAGTCGTGCTGTTCTTGTCTTTTCAATCGCAGTCCAAGGATTATGCTCTTGACTGTTTTCATTACTTCCTGCTTTCTATAATTCATGATAATCATCCCACGTAAAGCCAATGAATAAGAGCTTGATGGAAATTGACCTTTGTATTTCGATCTGAAATTTGAGACGTTTCTGCTCTTCGGGTCAAGGATCCCGACATTCTCAAGACATTGGTTGAATAGCTGCTTATTTTGTGATAGGATCGAGCTGGTCATTATATCATTGAACGTCTGCTCGTTTTTGGCGTATTTTGTGGGAATCAAAGCTGTACTCAGGATGTTGGAAAGTGCTTTGAAATTTTCATTGGATGGGAAAGTGTTCAGCTCTTGGATCACACGTGGGATAGTTGATGCCGAAATGGAATTGTTCATGAAGGTAGATGCAGTATTAATTAGAAATGAGTTGTCTTGGGAGTCTTTGTCATTGAAATGTTCCAGTTGTTTGATGAGCTCAGAAGAAGACAATGTGTTTTGGAAGCCTACTTGCATAGCAAAATTCTCATCATGATAATTTGGTTGATGAAGATCTTTGAGCAGCAAATATGAAGGTATCTCACCATTTGTGAACTTTTCCAGCAACTGAGATGATGGTATCAAAGACTGGAATTCCTCCATGGATGAAATAGTGTTGTTCTTGACCTCCTCTCTGGAATATATACAGTTGTAGAGGGCCTTTATCAGATAAGAGCGTTCCTCTGTGGTCATATTTGTGAAAATTTCCATATTGAAATCTTCTTTGAACATCTGCGATAAAACAGTCTGAACAGAATATAATGAGAGTAGCTGATCAATAACCATGTTTTGTATGCTCTCATCTTCAATGTTCCTCGTCCTTGGAAAACCGTACGAATTCAGCTCTAGTTCGTCAAGTATTGAGCCATCGTCTTCGGCAGCACTGCTCAAAGACACACCTTCAGTATCACTAATAGCGGCCCTGTCAGTAGTGTCCATATCTCTCGTCTCGCCCTCCTCTGTGCAGACTTCTTCCAAAGCTGGATTTGATAAAAGACCCGTGTCTTTTTTCTCATTAGATCTATTCTTCAAAAGACCAACCTGGGATTGTTTGGAATCCATCCCCAACAGTTCTTTCTCTAATAAAGCACCATCATCGACCTCAATCTCCCTCAAAGTATCAGCATTGGCAACATAACTGAGGCCTCTCCACGTGCTGATGATGCCGAGCCCTATAAAATTAGTCGTTAGGAACAAGATGTTTGAAGGAGCAGTCAAGTAAGCCCAAAAGATCTGGGATGTCGTGTTAGGATATCTCATATGATTAGTACTGTGGAAATTCAATCTTGGTCGGTGAGCATTTCTATGGGAGTAGAAGAGTCTGGAAAACGAGGCACTGGGTACCTTCTGGGCTCTCAGGCATCTATGCCGTAGTCCCGAAAGCTGAATCATCCTTCTTTACCCGCCAGGTAGTCTGTAGAAACAAGAGATGTCTGTTTAGTTTCGAAGACTGTTTATAGGCTAATTTTTTTTTCTTTTTTTTTTTTAAGTCCATTATAAAATAGGTTCGCGTTTTGTTTACTGACACGCTAATTCTGCCATTATTGTCTCTTCGGAGTTTTTTGTATGGGAAGAAGAAGAACATTAGATTTTGACTGATATGAAGTATTGTTTCGCTCTCAATTCGATAAAATGGGGTACAAATTGACGTTGAAAGCCACATTAGAGGGTCTCACGGATCTGAAACCAAAAGACACAGCAGAAAGCCCGTTCGAATACACTTTCAAGATCGAGTGCACAGCATGTCGTGAAATACATGACAAGGAAATCACAATCAACAGATTTGAGAATCATGAGATATCAGGGTCCAGAGGCGAGGCAAACTTTGTGTTCAAGTGTAAGAACTGCAGAAAGGAAAGCTCGGCATCCATCTCGAGAACCAAGGAGAATTATACTGCTGAAGACTCTGAAAATGGGAAAACGATCAGCATACTAGATATTGAGTGTCGTGGTATTGAGCTCGTGGAGTTTATTCCACAGGGATTCTTCCAGGCTAAAGGTGCCACCAGTGTCACTCAGTTTGATGACATTGAATTGGCCGAAGGAGAATTCTACGATTACGACGATAATGCTGGTAATGAAGTCTCTATCACTGAAGTCCAATGGGATGTTGTCCGTTCATAATCTATTTAATCAACAACTATTTATGATGCTCTACAATGTACTGTATCCAATTATATAGTAATACGTTTATAAAAAGTCCCTATAATTCACAATTTAGATATTCAGTCGATTTTTTGATAGTTTTGACTCTCTCATAAGAAGCTCAATAGTAATACAACAGCACCTGATACCAGTACATTACCTTTGTTTTGGAAGCCCGCACCGTCATAAGTAGACACCACGGCAGAAGTACTGCCACTACTTACAGCAGCAACTGCAGTTCCAGTGCCTGATTGAGTAGCCACTGATGTTCCAGAAGAACTTGTTGCTATCACGGCAATCAACGTGCTCTGTGTAGATACTGGAACAGAATTGGAGTAGATAACAGATTGACTTTCACTGTATGATGTAGATGAAGTTTGAGTGACCTGTTGAGTAGCTTGTGTAGTAATTGTAGACCCTTGGCTATCAGTAGTAGTGACAGAAGTTGTGACATCAACAACAGCAATTTCAGTATCGTCAGATGATGAAACAGGAGATTGAGACTCAGTAGTAGAGGTCATGGCAGATGATTGTGCAGCCGAAGTTTGACCTGCAGCTACTGTAGAGGTACCTTGTGTTGATGAAGTAGCTGTGGTTGATGTAGCCTGAGAAGTTTCGTCAGCGGTTAATGGGCAATAGGTGGTGTAGCTCGTAACAACACTTCCACTTGTGGAAGTTATCACAGTGATTTTAGCAGTAGTGGATTGTGTAGAGCAAGTACCTTCAGAGCAGGAGGTGACAGTGACCAATGTAGTTGTATCATCATGTGTAGTAGCTGCAGAAGTTGGAATGGAACTAGAAGTAGTCGTATCCTCCTTAGGTTCAGGAGAGGAAGAAGTAGCAGCGGTATCTTCAGATCCGGTAGACGATGTCACAGCAGCAGCTTCAGTGGTGGTTCCGGAAGGACTAGTCTCAGAAGTAGTGGTGGATGTGGAAGATTCTTCAGAAGTTTCAGCTGTAAGAGGGCAGTATGTAGTATATTCAGTAACGACACCTGAAGAAGTTTGAGTAACAACAGTAACACCAGTAGTAACATGAACTTCAGTACAAGAGCTTTCGGAACAGGAAGTTTGAGTGACAATAGTAGTAGAGTGTGATTGTGTAGTCTTGGATTCAGCAGCAGTAGTTGATGTGGCCGTTGTACCTTCGGAAGATGGAGTTGTGGTGGAAGCAACAGTAGCAATTGTAGATTCTGATGATGATGATGATGATGATGATGATGATTCAGTTGCTGTCAATGGACAGTAAGTAGTATATTCAGTGACAACACCAGATGAGGTTTGAGTGACCACAGTGACACCAGTTGTAACAGAGACATGAGTACAAGAGTTTTCAGAGCAAGAGGTTGTAGTGATAATGGTAGTTGATGGAGATCTGACAGCAGTAGTTGAGGTCGTACTTTCACTTTCAGAAGTAGTTGTGACCACAGCACCGGTAGTAGTAGATGATGAAGCTGGTGTTGTAGTTGAACCAACAGCTGCAATGGTAGTGGTTTCTGATGAAGAGCTCTTAGCATGGGCAGAGGACTCGGTAGCAGACAAAGGACAGTAGGTAGTATATTCAGTGACAACACCAGATGAGCTTTGAGTGACCACAGTGACACCAGTTGTAACAGAGACACGAGTACAAGAGTTTTCAGAGCAAGAGGTTGTAGTGATAATGGTGGTAGATGGGGATCGCTTTGTCGTAGAAACTGTGGTACCTTGAGATGAGGAGTCGAACGAAGTGGAAGTAGTGACTTGAGTGTCCTTGGTTGAGGAAGTGGTTGATCCTGTTATTTTACTCTCTGTAGTGGATCCGGTGGTTTGGGAAATTGATCCAGTAGAAGATTCAGTAGCAGATATCGACGAGGAGGATCCCGTTGCTGTCAATGGACAATAAGTGGTATACTCAGTAACGACTCCGGAGGAAGTTTGTGTTACAACAGTAACTTGAGCAGTGGATTGAGTAGTTGAGCAAGCATCTTCTGAACAAGAGGTGATAGTAACAAGAGTTGTAGTGATTGGAGTTGTAGAGGTAGTAGAGGAGGAAGAGGAAGATGTTGAATCCCCAGAGACACTTGTCGAAGCAGTGGAGGCAACCGAGGTAGATTTATTCTGAGATGATGAAGTTGATGTGGTAGAAGCCTTTGGTGCAATTGTAGTTATCAAAGAGGTTGATGAAGATGATGATGATGATGATGATGAGTCTGCGGTTGAAGATGATGTTTCAGTAGCAGTTAGTGGACAGTAAGTGGTATATTCCGTGACAACCCCCGAGGATGTAACAGTTGCGATTGACACTAAAGCAGTGGTCTCAGAAGATGAACAGGCATTTTCAGAGCAGGAAGTAACTGTGACAATGGTGGTTGTACCTTGAGTCAAAGCAGTAGTAGACACGTTTGAGGTAGAGGTTGAAGGGTAATAAGTTGTACCGACATCAGCAATGGTGGTGGTCAAAGAGTCTGAATATGATCCAGTCACAGATGAAGTAACATCTGTAGAAGAAGCTGATGATGATTCAATACTGGAAGAAACTGTTTCAGAAGTTTGAGATGAAACAGCTCCAGTAGATGTCAAATGAGTATCAACTGAAGAGCTTGAAATAGTAGATCCAGATATGGTGGATTCAATTCCCACAGATGATGGCTTACTTGTAATAACGGCTGAAGATGAAGAGGATTCAGATGATTCGTATGATGATGACGATGATTCTTCAGCAGTCAATGGGCACCAAGTAGTGTATTCGGTAACGACACCATAAGAAGTTGTAGTTGCGATTGAAACCAAAGCTTTTGAAGTTGTTGATGCACAAGCATCATTTGAACAAGAAGTGATGGTAACAATAGTGGTTGTTGGTAAAGTCTCTGTCATTGACGAGATTGACATCTCAGGTGTTGACGATGATTGATCAGATGAGCTCAAAGTATAAGTTGTGGCTTGAGGTGCTAAGGAGGTTGTCAACGACTCATGGGAGATATAAGACTCACTGGAAGACTGATCGGAGTCAGGTATCGATGCGAAACTTTTCAATGTGGATTCATATACCTCTGACGATGAGGAAGTTTTAGTAGATAAGGCAGACACAGTAGTTACAGCAGAACCAGTTGATGATGAGTAAACAGATAATGATGATGATGATTCTTCTTCAGCTGTCAAAGGGCACCAAGTGGTATATTTTGTGATAACACCATATGAGGTTGTAGTAGCAATGGATACCAAAGCCTTTGAAGTTGTCGAAGAACAAGCATCATTTGAGCATGACGTGATTGTCACAACAGTGGTAGTAGGGATGGTTTCAGTGTAAGAAGAGATAGTTTCATCAATGGATGATGTGATTGATTCAATGTTAGATGAGCTAGGGACACCAGATTCAGTATTGGAAGTACTTTCCCAAGTCAATGTAGTAGCATCAGCTGCAATAGTGGTTGTCAAAGAGTCAGAGTAGCTGGAGAAATAACTTGATTCATCAAAGATATAAGAGCCTGTTGATTCTGAGCTGGAAGACATTGAAGAGTATGTAGAAGCCACTGAGGCAAATGGAACAACACCAATTGAGGTTGACGAAGCAATAGATGATGAGTAAGAATCACTATCGTAAGCAGAAGACGACTGGGTTGCTGTCAATGGACACCAAGTAGTGTATTCTGTGATCACACCATAAGTTGTAGTGGTAGCGATAGAGACCAAAGCAGGAGATAATGTATAAGAGCATGCATCATTCGAGCAAGATGTAACGGTAACCATTGTGGTGGATTCCACAGTCTCAGTCTCAGTGGAGACAGAGGCAGCATTGTACAAGAAGGCATCTTCACTAGAGAGTGAGGATGATGATGATGAAGACTCAGATTGAGAAACGTTCCAGAAGGGTAAAGCAGAAGCTATAGAGGCTGTAGCAAGGATAGCGAGTGGAGATGTAACCTTCATTGTGGAGCTGCTAATGGTGATGGGTATTGTGTGTTGGATAGAGAAGAGAACATGTTGAAGATGATGTTGGATGGTATATATATACCAGCTTTATGGATATATCATCGTTGGTGGTGAAACAAACTTGTGACAGGTGAGTGTTGGAGCTGTTGATTCTGGCCAGTGTACAAAGCTCTCGCCAATTGGAGTTCTGATGGTAGTATTGTCATTATGGAGACTAGTGGCAGGAAGTACAGAAGATCAATAGTAACAGGATTGTTTCAGATCTCGAGATGAGCACGGTACACGCCACACGCGCGGTCTAGTTGTGTTGATGAAACAATGGGCGTGTTATTTATAGCGGATGAGCACGATGACATCTTGTTTCAGGGTGAAATTGGAAGTAGTGCTAACGTCATAGCGGTGGATGTTATCTGTAGAAGTTGATGATGAAAGTTCTGTTTGTTGTTGTTGTTGTTGTTGTTGTTTGTTAATAAAATAATTATTTGCATCTCCTATCTCGCCTTAGAGTGGGCCTACCGCTCTCGGGGCGCTTTTTCTTATCCCTCGAAGACAGCACAACATGATCCAACAAACTGGAGAACCAAGCCCTTTTGGAAGCCACAGGATCACAACGCTAAAGCACACGGCCGCACTACCCAGCGGGAGAAACAATATACCCACAGCTGCTACTCCGACTCTCTGTCCCTGGTTGTGCGTCTTGGCTAACTATTTTCATCAATTAGCCAAAAACAGTGGAATATTCAACTCAGCTACTGCTGCTAAGAATCAGCCAACCATATCTCGACTCCGCAATGACCAGCACAACTCTCCGCGGGAACAGCCAGCTGGTCTTCTCTCACAACCAACAACAACAACAACAACAACAACAACAACAACAGCTCGCTCACCAGGAGGAAGAGCAACAACTTCAACAACACCAACAACCCCCATCACCGTCACCTCCGGCTCAGTCGCACTCTGAAAACGAGAAACCAGTCTCCAAGCTCAGATCACGCTCACAGTCCCTGGGGAGACTTCTCAACTTCGGCGCCAACTCACGGCCTCATACGCCCTCTCAACAAGACACCTCCATCCAGCAACAGCAGCAGCAACCGCAACATCAACAGCCCGCTGACTACTTTGCTCCCCAGGCCCCCTCCGAAGCCCTCGTCCACGAACATCTGTCCCCCACTGTTGAGCCCGTCAACATAGTCAACGATAATGAGAACAACATTAACGATACCAATACCAATACCAATACCACCACCACCACGGATCAGGACACGAAGAAACTCTCCACCAAGCTTAGAAACATTTTCAAGCTCAACTCATCAAACAGTTCATCGCCTGTAATGTCAGCCTCCAAGGAAATCAAATCCAAATCAGATGACGATGAGGAGGAAGATGATGAGTTCACGCTAGAACCACCTACAAAGACCCATGAGGTTGCTTCTCTCCATAACGAATACCCAATCAAGGAAACATTGGATCCTAAATATTATCACCCAGAAGATCAACTTCAACAACAACAACAATCAACATCCAAAACTTCATCATTTTTGGCTTCTGCAGCAAGAAGAATGAGATCGCCCTCTTCTCCTAATCCCCCTTCCAAATCGTCTCAAAACAATCATCACAATCATCATAACAATCATTCAAACAGCAATGCCAACAATTCAGTCTCTTCACAGCCATATTTTGCCCATCAGGGACTCCCACCTCATGCTACTAACGAGACAAGAGCATCCCCGGAGTTGCATTGGGACAGTGATGGTGAAGGCCCCTTACCATTTGCATTGAAAAAAAATCATGGAAGTTCCAAATCCTCATTGAATCAAATAAAAGAGCATGGTTCCTTAGAGTCTTCAAATGAGGATCAAGATGATTCCAAACCGAAGCAACAAACTGCACCAAGACTGAGAAGAGTGGCCTCTGCCCCATTGAATTTAAATGATCAAAGTGGATTAAACCATGATGATGATAAGAAATTGACTGATATTTCAGAGACTGCAACCACTATAACTCCAACTATTGAGCAAACTACTGCAACCACAACAACTACAACAACGACTATTGCTACAGATATTTCACCTACAAGACCAAGAAAGAAGTCATTTCTTGGCTCAAATTCTATAAAAGTATCAGATGTTCAAGTTGGACCTCAATCATTTGAAAAAATTAGACTATTAGGGAAAGGAGATGTTGGTAAAGTTTATCTTGTTCGTGAAAAGCAAACGAATAGATTATATGCCATGAAAGTCCTGAGCAAAAAAGAGATGATTGAAAGGGATAAAATCAAAAGAGCTCTTGCAGAACAAGAAATCCTTGCAACTTCAAATCATCCATTCATTGTCACTTTGTATCATTCATTCCAATCTGAAGATTATCTTTACCTTTGTATGGAATATTGTATGGGTGGTGAATTTTTCAGAGCTTTACAAACAAGGAAATCTAAATGTATTTCTGAAATGGATGCAAAATTCTATGCAGCTGAAGTTACTGCTGCTTTAGAATATTTACATTTGATGGGATTTATTTATAGGGATTTAAAACCTGAAAATATTTTATTGCATCAATCTGGGCATATTATGTTGTCTGATTTTGATTTATCCAAACAGACTCAATCAATCAAGAATCCTTCAATGTCATCTAATGTTAGTAATAAGACTTTAATGACTTTGGATACCAAGATTTGCATTGATGGATTCAGAACTAATTCATTCGTGGGTACTGAAGAATATATTGCACCTGAAGTTATTAGAGGGAAGGGACATACTGTTGCTGTGGATTGGTGGACTTTAGGGATTTTGATTTATGAAATGTTATTTGGAACAACTCCTTTCAAAGGGTCTAATAGAAATCAAACATTTTCACATATTTTGAAAAGTGAAGTTTCATTTTTGGATAATCAAAATCAAATTTCATCAAATTGTAAAAGTTTAATCAAAAAGTTATTGATTAAAGATGAAAATAAAAGATTAGGTTCAAAATTAGGTGCTTCTGATATTAAAAACCATCCTTTTTTCAAAAATGTTCAATGGGCATTATTAAGAAATCAAAATCCTCCAATGATACCAGTCTTGTCAAAAAATGGTGCAGATTTCCATAAAAACAAGGAAAAAAAATCTGATTCTATTGATATTTCGAAAGAGGAAATAATTGATCTTGTTGAACAAGAGGAAACTAATGATCCATTCAAAAATTTCGATTCAATGACTTTGATTCATGATGGATTAAATAATGAAGATGTGATTTATGGGGCTGGGAATTCGTATGGTAGTATCAGTTATACTGTTACACGTGGGAATAGAGCAAGAAATAACAGTAAGAGTATATTCAAGACAAAGTTTTGATTCATTAGAAAATTATTAGGGAGAAAGAAAAAAATGGTGGGTGGTGGTGGTACATAGTTTATGATTATTATGATTGTTATGTATTTGTGTTTTATATTTGCTATATATGATGCATTATATCTAGATATGTTTGTTAGTTATGATTCAAGAAATTAGTTTTGATATAAACCTTTAGAGAAGTAAAATTCCAGTCATACGACACAGTTGCTTCAAGTATCCAAATGTCTTTTGAATTGAATCCAAATAAGGACATAAGAAGTCAGTGGATTGACAGAGTTTTTAATCATGTGAATTGTCCTCTCTTGTAATCAATCGTACATACTTTGTCAATGATTTTATTGTTCCAAAGATGAATCAAGTACCTGGAAAGAAGAGCAGAACTATGTTCTATGTTGGCTTTTTCTATAAATTTTTCAGAGATGGTAAGGACACTCCGAGCTAAAAAAAAAAATATTCAAATACGGGCTGGAAATTTTAGCATAGGTATTGAAGAAAGGAAGAAGATTGTAAGAGAAGAACAGGGTATATTGATTTCTAAAAGACTTGGATTATCGGTTGCATCATCTTAAAAGACAAGCAAAAATGAAGTTCCTTACTACGAATTTTGTCAAGTGCACGGTGAAAACCTGCGACATCAGCAACGACTCTTTCCCATTACAATACGTCAACTGCCAACTAGTACAAGAGGAGAACGAATTCCAACCAGAGTTTATCGTCAACATGCTTGATAGACTAGACTGGGATGCTGTGCTGAAAGTTGCACACGATTTGGGCAATGATTCGCTTCCTGCTCACAAGCCGGAAAATATTGATTTGGACAATGAAGAGTCCCTGCCTTTGTTGAAAGATTTACACACTTTGCTAATAGAAACAAATATTTCAGAGGGAGAGATGAAGTGCAAGAACTGTGAGCATGTCTACTACATCAAGAACTCCATCCCTAACTTTTTGCTCCCACCACATCTTGCTTAGACGTATAATAGACATTAATGACTGTGCATCTGTAGATTAGACTCTTTCATAGCTCAAGACCAAGGATATCAAGCACTATACGACCAAAGACATACACAGAACTCATAACCCAATCCATAGCTCCATAACTTCTAGAACTCTAGTATTAAAGAGTAGAGCCCTAAATTACGAGCCCGGATTTCCAGGGCTTAAAACTAGCTGCGCTGAGAAGATTAAAAAAAAAAAAAAAAAAGTTTGCCGAATTTCAATTTTGCGACAGGTTTAGGATTTGAGAGCTAAAACTGCTAACATTCTTTCCCCTTAAAGTTAGCCACTGTGCCTTTGATTCAATTTTCTATTTGAGTGTTTGTTGTTTGTCGTCTGTTGCTGCTCCTGCTCCTGCTCTGTTATAAGAACACACGTCTTTGTCTCATTTCTCACAGCTTTTTCAAATCAAATCAACCACTCTCACTTTTCCAAGGAAGACACGCTCTAATTATAGACCATAAAGAAACACAACGCGATGATGCACACATTCTACCACCAAGTGGCGTTCCTCGTGCTGATGTTGCTCTCACAGGTGCATGCCGATGATAACGCCACCATTGTCGGGACGTGGTCCTCCAAATCGAGCACCGTGTTCACAGGACCTGGGTTTTATGACCCCGTTGATGAGTTGTTGATTGAACCTGCATTGCCAGGAATGTCCTTTTCCTTCACAGATGATGGGTTTTTCGAACAAGCCATCTACCAAGTGTCGTCAGACTCCAAGAACCATTCTTGTGCCACCGCTGTGCTCATCTTCCAACATGGAGAGTACGAAGTGATGGATAATGGCTCTCTATACTTGACCCCATACGAAGTTGATGGCCGTCAATTACTCAGTGACCCTTGTAATGACGGTGGGGTGTCTGTTTACTCAAGATACAACCAGACAGAACTGTACAAGACATACGAGGTTTTTGTCAGTCCATACTATGGCCGTTGGGTGTTACGTTTGGAAGAATGGGATGGAACTCCAATGCAACCAATGTATTTGGCTTACAGACCTCCAATGATGTTGCCTACCGAGACCATGAACCCTACTGAAGAAGCTTCGAGTACGGGCACTTCGTCATCAAAACTCAGAAAGAGAATCAGAAGAAGTTTGGAAAACAAGGGAAGAACAAGAGCTGTGCGTAAATCACATTTCAATGTTGATTTCTGGTGGTGGACTTCTGTTGGTTTGGTTGGGGTCGGATCCCTTGGTTATTTCTTCTTGTGATTCTTTATACAGTACTACTACCACAACTCTCCTAATCACAGGTGATTATTTTGCCCTCGTGTTTGTTATCTATTGTTGCACAATAAATATCTTGTTTATTCAATCCCTGTGTAATTCTTGTCTTGCGAGCACTTTATATGCCTTGGCCCGGTTTGGGAATTCGCGAATAATTAACCCCGTTCCCCGGCCTATCAAAACCACTCTCCCATATCTATTTGACACCTAGGTATTATTCTTCTTCTTAATTATTCTGGTTTATTCTCCCAAGCACTCAGAAATTACATCTAACATGCAAGGTGTCAAGTCCAAAGGCGGGCTGCCAACGCCCTACAACCTCAAACCAAAGGGGAAAAGTTATCTCACCACTCCAATGAAGAAACTAATTGTTTATTTCCTCGCTCTATTCAGTATAGGATTCATCATTTATGAAATGACACCAGATAAAAATGTGGAGACAGAGTATGCCCTCGATACAGAATCTGCTGAACTTCATAAACAGAACGATTTGATCTCAAAGGGAGCAAATAGACGTGTTGTGGATGGAGATGTTCATATACCCGTTGATGACAATGGTGGTGATGTCCATGGAGGTGATGAACATGCAAATATCATATGATGATCTTTATATATATATATATACAGTATTTCTACAGCAAAATATCACTTCATAACTCATTCATCGATAGTACACATCTTAAATATCATTCTCTAAACTTCTCCAATATGTAGCGTTTGGGATTCAAATCTTTAAGCCTTGACTATGTGCAACTTGACGTTCTTGCCAAACTGTCTTACCACTGCAGCTACAAACTTGTTTATCGTTTTCCCAAACACCTGCACTTCTTGCTATAACACCAGCAATGGCATCTTTCAAATCTTGTTTTTCCTCTTTAACAACAAAACTTCTTCCAATTAATTCCTGGATTGGGAAACTGGCACTTTGGAAACTTTGTCCAGATTTAGAAGAATCAACTTCAATTGGATCAAATTCATGAATGGATGAACCAGTAGATAATGCACCTTGAGAGATATCCCCTGATGTACGGAAACTTGGATAATACTTCCCACTTGGTAATCCATTCAATGTAATATCAACTAATAATCTTGAATCATTAGTAGATACAATTCTAGCAAGACCCTTAACCGGCTCCAATTCACCTTTGAAACTTTCTAAAATGGAAACAGCAGCTGAGTTGGGTTTACCAGTACCTCTAATGATTGCCTCTCTACCAGTATCTTGTAAACTCTTGATTATTAATGATGGTGGTGCTGTACCTTCAATGGCGACTCTTTTATTATCCAAATCGATGTCAAATTTATCCAATCCTGGAATTGTCAATAGTGTGGATTTGATCGAATCAACACAACTCTGACATGTCATTTCGACATTATAAACCGTCTGTTCCAATTCCATTAGTAAACCTGGCATTATTAATCACACTTTTGATCTAAAGATTGTAGTCTCTCTTTATATCAATGGTAAGAGATCCAATTACTCACTTCAAAAGACATCCTGCCGGGGCTATTTATATACTCTGACACACAACCGGCTACGTAATAACCACCCAAGTTGAGCAAATAAATACAGATTCACAAATTCAGGACTTTAATGGTTTCCCGATCGTTTACTATGGCTTCATTATTCTCTCGTTCTGGAGTTTACCCTGGTAAAATTGGCACCGAGGTAAATATCAGTACAGAAACAATGGAATTCCGTTACGTATCCAC
This sequence comes from Xingzhongia strasburgensis, assembly GCA_030574715.1. Lineage (NCBI taxonomy): Eukaryota > Fungi > Ascomycota > Saccharomycetes > Phaffomycetales > Wickerhamomycetaceae > Xingzhongia > Xingzhongia strasburgensis. The sequence continues at coordinate 171,177 of JAJMFO010000019.1, forward strand.
TAAACTTTACAGATTCTCTTTCCTTTTAATTTATTTATTAACGATTAACAAGTCCTGATTTATATACAATCTATTTTTCAATCAAACCCAGAAACCCTTTTAGCGTACACATAACAACAAAATGCAAAGAGACACATCCCACTGGCAATACCCCAAAACCACATCAATCCATCATATTCTTGACCGGGAACCAAGACATTCATCCCCCATAACCCAGTAACTATATTCATTGGTAAAACCACAGTACCTAGAATACTAATCTTCCCTAATACATCATTCATATCATTATTAACTCTAGTCATGTCAATATTAATTTGAGCCAAATAGTTTGAGTGAGATCTTGCTAATAATTTTTCATAATGATTCAAAGATTGAACCATGGTGACAATATGATCTTGAATATCACCCAGATACATTCCGATTTCAGATCTTGGAGCAACTTCCCATTGTTCATTACAACGTTTAGCGAAACCTTTTATAACATCAACTTTGGATCCTAATAATCTTGATAATGACATGACACGTTTACGAGATTCACCAATTCTTTTCAACATATCACCTTTTTTCCTCCATTCTAATGTGTTTGAAGATGTTGATCTTGTACTTGAACTTGAAACTGATTTGACTGATCTGATTTCGGAATTGAACGTGGAGTTTTTCCTCTTGAACGAATATGCATCATTTTGAACATTATCTAAATCATTATAATCATCGTCTGAATCACTTTCATCATCTGAACTAGAATCACTATCATTCATTTTCAATATCGCATCTTCAATATCATTCACTTCATCTTCGATACTTTCAATCATTGGTCCAAATGCATCAGTAATATCATCAATCAATGCATAGGCAATCCAATCAGCACTTACAGTAAGATATTCACGTAATAATCTTGCTCTTCTTCTAACATTCACTGGATGAGGAGTTGGTGCAAAATGGAAAGTGATTACTGCATCTTTGAAGACCAAGATATAAACGTTCAAAGGTTCCAATTCATCATTCTTAGGTTTATGTCTATCACCTGATTTTTTCTTATATTGTTCCAATTCCAATTGTTTGATTTTTTTCTTCATTGAAGATGAAGTTGATGTAATAGATTTTGCAGAAGATTGTCTTCTTTTAGGATTAAACCATTGTGAAAAGACACCACTTTTGGAGTTTTTCTTTGAGGTTGCATTAACATCATCATTGAACTCGCTTGAATTTGTGTTTGAAATAACAGCATTTGTAGCAAATTGTCTTCTTCTCTTTTTACGTTCATGAACAATATCAAATGATCTAAAGCAAACAAAATAATAATCTTTGAACAATTCAACTTTTTCACGGATTTCACCTAAAAAGATATCTTCTGTAGTCAAAGGATGGATTTGGAAAGCCTTACTTAAAACTTTCATTTCTTCTTCTGTTGGATTCAAGACATCAAGCCAGAAGGGAGAAGTACGATTTAATGATGATAATTCCAAAGATTCTAAGTTACTTTCAGATTTCAGAGCATCAAGAGTCGAGAGTGGAGTTGATTCTCTGAATGAGTTGGAAGTTGATGCATGAGCTGTTGGATTAGCAGTAGTAGGTTGATCTTTAGAATATTGAGTTGGATCGAAAATTTCTGCAAATGATTGACCTGGTTGTAATAAACCTGAGATTGTTG